>JAWNOR010000336.1:337500-636451 GCA_035045885.1 Drosophila borealis | reverse complement strand
ACTGATGGCACGGGCCAACCGTATGCACGATTTGCTGACTCCGTCAACACCTACGTACTAAACTCACCCCCCACTCACACACCACATTCCCCGCGGGATCACCGCAAAGTATTACTTCGCGGGGATGGGTTGCCTATTTTAGGCAGTATCCATTATTCGTCGCTCCTTTTCGCATCGTCTCAGATCCCTCTGGATGCCTATTATCAACTGACTCATATTCCTCCAGTTGTCCTCTCCTTCCAGCATGAACGTTACTAGTCCCTCAGGTGGGGGTACAGAGCCTACTGCGTCTCTGTACCTCGAGCATCGATACAGCACGTGTTCCGGATCTTCGACCAGATTTGGGCAGGTCGGCCACTCGGGGGTGTCCTCATTCCTGAACTTGTGGAGATACTTCCTGTACCCCCCGTGTCCAGTAAAAAACTGCGTTAGGTGGAAGTTAATCGTATCTTCTTCGTGACTACCTTATACGCCGTGCCCCACGGGTTTACATCGGCCTCGTCGCATATTTGCTGGAAGCAGCTGGATTTGCTTTGTTTGATGCTTCTTTTGAGGTCTCGCAAAGTCTGGGCGGCCTCGGGCTCGTTGGGAGCGTCTTCGAGCGCGTAGGCAGGCCTTCCTTAGGTCGCTGATTTCCTCGTTCCACCAGTAGCAAGGTGCTCCTCTTCTGTTTGGCTTCCTCCTGGGCATGGTTAAGTCGCACGCGTCAGAGATGTTTTCCATAAGCTGCCGTGCCATGTCTTCTGCTGACTCCGTGGCCCCAGTCCATCGAGCATGGCGTAGGGAATCCGTGTATGTTTCCTTGTCTAGGCAGTTGTCCTTCCATTTGGGGCCTGTTGTTTTGGGCTGCTGTTTTCTCCGTCCTCTCCCGTGGATCTCGAAATGTACTGCTTGGTGGTCGCTGAATGTGAATTCATTGCTGACTTTCCATGTGGTTAGCATATAGAGTGAGCTGCTGAGCAGGGTGAGGTCTATAATGTGTGTGTGTGTGTGTGTGTGTGTGCGCGTGTGTGTGTGTGTGTGTGTGTGTGTGTGTGTGTGTGTGTGTGTGTGTTTTTTTTTTTTTTTTTTTTTGCTTACGGCATGGAGGTGAAAATCTTCGTAAGATACTGATGGCCCGGGCCAACCGTATGCACGATTCGCTGACTCCGTCAACACCTACGTACTAAACTCACCCCCCACTCACACACCACATTCCCCGTGGGATCACCGCAAAGTATTACTTCGCGGGGATGGGTTGCCTATTTTAGGCAGTCTCCATTATTCGTCGCTCCTTTTCGCATCGTCTCAGATCCCTCTGGATGCCTATTATCAGCTGACTTATATTCCTCCAGTTGTCCTCTCCTTCCAGCATGAACGTTACTAGTCCCTCAGGTGGGGGTACAGAGCCTACTGCGTCTCTGTACCTCGAGCATTGGTACAGCACGTGTTCCGGATCTTCGACCAGATTTGGGCAGGTCGGCCACTCGGGGGTGTCCTCATTCCTGAACTTGTGGAGATACTTCCTGTACCCGCCGTATCCAGTAAAAAACTGCGTTAGGTGGAAGTTAATTTTTCCTTTCCGTCTCCTAATCTATTGATCCAGATTGGGGATTATTTTATGTGTCCATCTCCCCTTGTTCGCCGTGTTCCATCTCTCCTGCCAAGTTGCCATTGAAGTTGCTCTCTCCGACCGTCGGATGACGTCCATTGAGACAGCGTCGCCTGTCGCTATTCGTGCTTTGTATATGTTCTCCATTTCCTTGGCCAATATATCTACTGGCAGCATGCCTGCCAACACTGTGGCCGCCTCGTCCGACACCGTCCGGAATCCAGAAACAGTGCGGAGTGCGCTTAGCCTGTAGGGGACTGACATTTTCCTGCTGAGGCCTTTCTGGCTTGCAATTGCTGATGCCCACATCGGTGCAGCATAGACCAGCACGGAGGCTACAACTCTTGCGAGGAGTAGGCGTCTACCTGCTCTAGGTCCTCCTATGTTGGGTAGTATCCTCGAAAGGGCCGCCTGCATTTTGGCCGCTTTCTGGCTAACATAGTCTATGTGAGGTCGAAAGCTAAGCCTGTTGTCTAACATGACCCCCAGATACTTGATGGAAGCCTTTGACTAGATACTAACGCTGTCTACCTGAAATCTAGCAAACTCAACTATCTTGCGGCTTGTGATGAGCACAGCCTCTGTTTTATGGCCTGCCAGCTCCAGGCTAGCGCCACGCATCCAGCTGGCCACGATCCTTATGGTTGCATTCGCTGCCGCTTCTACTTCTTTTATTTCTTTGCCCACCACTACTAGGGCCAGATCATCTGCGAATCCTATGATTCTGCATCCCTGGGGCAATTGTACTCTGAGCACCTCGTCGTACATTATGTTCCACAGGAGTGGTCCCAAGACCGACCCCTGTGGGACCCCTGCTGTGACCATGTAACTCCTAGTACCGTCTTCCGTATCATAAGTTAATAGTCGATCGGACAGGTAGTTGGATATTATACGGAAAAGGGAGGACGGTATCCCTATTCGGTCTAAGGCTTCCAGTATTCGAGACCAGCTTGCTGAGTTAAAGGCATTGCGGATGTCCAACGTAACCACCGCGCAGTACTCTTTCTCTCCCCACCTCCATCGGGTGCCCTCTATTGCTTTAGTAGCAATATCTACCACCGCCTTAATTGCGTCTACCGTAGATCTAGCCTTACGAAATCCGTATTGCTGCTTACTAGTCGGTTGTACACGATCCTCTCCAGAACCTTTCCCGCCGTGTCCAGTAGGCAGATTGGCCTGTATCCCGAGGGTTCCTCTATTGGCTTATCCCCTTTCGGTAGGAGGATTAATTTCTGTCGCTTCCATCTCTTGGGAAATACACCGTCCTGCAGACATCTATTGTATGTCTCGGCGAAGGCGTCGGGTTTCGTCAGCATGGCTAACTTTAGCGCCTTGTTTGGCACCCCATCTGGTCCTGGAGCCTTTTTGTCGTCTAGCTTCTTGCTTGCCACTACCACTTCATCTGTCGACACCTGCTGCACAAGTTCCGTGCTGCGTGAGCGGCTGACGACCTCCAATCTTGGGTGATGGGGGAACAGTGCCTCAACTATAGTGGCGAGTGCGGTAGGACAGGTCACACGGGTTGTTCGCTGGCTGCGTATCTTCTTCGTGACTGCCTTATACGCCGTGCCCCACGGGTTTACATCGGCCTCGTCGCATATTTGCTGGAAGCAGCTGGATTTGCTTTGTTTGATACTTCTTTTGAGGTCTCGCTTGGCTGCCCGCAGGTCATCCAGCCTAGATGCAAAGTCTGGGCGGCCTCGGGCTCGTTGGGAGCGTCTTCTAGCGCGTAGGCAGGCCTTCCTTAAGTCGCTGATTTCCTCGTTCCACCAGTAGCAAGGTGCTCCTCTTCTGTTTGGCTTCCTCCTGGGCATGGATAAGTCGCACGCGTCCGAGATGTTTTCCATAAGCTGCCGTGCCGTGTC
Source organism: Drosophila borealis (assembly GCA_035045885.1). Classification (NCBI taxonomy): domain Eukaryota; kingdom Metazoa; phylum Arthropoda; class Insecta; order Diptera; family Drosophilidae; genus Drosophila; species Drosophila borealis. The sequence continues at coordinate 632,995 of JAWNOR010000336.1, read as the reverse complement.
TTCTGCTGACTCCGTGGCCCCAGTCCATCGAGCATGGCGTAGGGAATCCGTGTATGTTTCCTTGTCTAGGCAGTTGTCCTTCCATTTGGGGCCTGTTGTTTTGGGCTGCTGTTTTCTCCGTCCTCTCCCGTGGATCTCGAAATGTACTGCTTGGTGGTCGCTGAATGTGAATTCATTGCTGACTTTCCATGTGGTTAGCCTATAGAGTGAGCTGCTGAGCAGGGTGAGGTCTATAATAGAGCCTCTACCAGCCTTGCAGTACGTGAGCTCCTGCCCGTCGTTTGCAAGGCCCAGGTCGATCGCCGCGAACTCTTCTAGCAGGGTGGTCCCTCTTGCGTTGGTTTCCTTGCTTCCCCATTCCATGGCCCAGGCGTTAAAGTCTCCTGCTATGACGAGGGGAGCTCTGTTGCGAGCGTCTTCTGATATTTCCTCCAGCATGTTTTGGAACCGCCGCAGTTCCCAGCTTGGGGGTGCGTAGAAACTGTAAACGGTGATTCCATTAATCTTCGCTCTGACGAATCCTTCGTGTGCTGCTCTACCTTCCTGGAGCGGTGAGTTAAGGGACCAGATGACCGCTTTTCCGCATTTACTTGCCCAGCCGCTTCCAGCGATAGGCTTGTATGGCTCGCAGATTATTGCGACGTCAGTGTTTCTCTCCCGTGTTGCTTGCGACAGCAGGGCCTGAGCAGCCTCGCAGTGGTTGAGGTTTAACTGTGTGAACTTCATTTTCTGTTGGCCAGGGCGCTCCTAAACACGGGGCATCTGCCGCTACCGGCAATGTGATTGGGGTCATTTTTCCTGTCCTTGCAGAGCATGCACTGTGGCTCTTGTTTGCAGTCCTTAGCCAGATGGTCCTTTCCTCCGCATCGTCGGCACAGATTCGATCTGTCCAGTTCACTCTTGCAGTGTCTTGCAAGGTGTCCAAACTCAAGGCATCTGAAACATCTGGTGATGTTGATCCGCTCGCGGATTCTTGAGTTGACCCAGCCAACTTTCAGGAAACCTACCGAGAGGGTATTTTTCGCGCTTTCCGCTGGCAGTCTTATAGTCGCCGTTTGTGTTTGGCCATACGCCTTACGGAGGCTGATATTATCTGGGGCTATGTCCAATATTTGGATTTGACCCCTCAGCGCCTCGCAGATGTCCTCTTTGGTCGTGATCTCGTCCAGGTCCTTGCACTCAATAGAGCCTCGGTGGGACAGCGTCCGGACCTCTGCATTTTCGCCAAGCGTTTCGCCCACCAGGCTCCTAAATGCTGTGGTATTCTCTCCCGAATTCCTAAGCTGAAGTAGCAGTTCTTCTTTTTGTGTCCTCCTTATTTTTGTCACCGCTTTTCCGAGCTCGCCCAGTTTCTCATCGGCTTTAACTTTTCTCAGTATCTCTGAGTAGCTCGCTTCTCCTTTTGCCGAGATGACTATGGCATCCGGTTGCGTCTTTTCCTTAAGCAATCCCTTGCTCTTTTTCCGGGTGACCTCCCTCGTTTATTTTGGGGGTGACCTCCTTCCACTTGTCGTCATCCGCTTTGGGGCTCGGTGTCTCCTGCACCGTTGTTACGGTAGCCTGATTACCGACTGGCCCTCGGAATCGCTTGGTTGGGGGCGTTCGTACCGTGGCCTGCTTCCGCTTGACGTCTACCGTCGTCCTGAACAGAGGCGAGGTTTGACACGACTGGTGCGTCCTAATTACCTCCTTGGCTCCTTCGTCGTGTGGCTGGATGGCCGCCAGCTCGTAGAGCACTCTGGTGCTCTCTATTGAGTCTCGCATGGGCTAGTGGATGGAGCGTCGCCTGCCAGCTTTGTGTGTGTGTGTCTGCGAAGGTCCGCGAAGCATTGCTTCACAGGCATGTTCTTGCTACCTAAATATCCGCGGTTCTCCATCTGCTTCGCTCAACTCTCCTGAGTTCTCGCATTACTTCTGCTACGAAGGTGCTGGCAGCGTCCTACTTTGGTGCGGTCTCTATCATGCTCGTGATCAGGATGCCCGCCGTGATAGGTCTGCCCATGATGTCCTCCAATTCCTGTCTGTTCGCTGCGAAACGTCCACACTCGAATATGACGTGATTGGCGTCCTCTGTGATTCTTCTGTCGCACCAAGAACACTCGTCTGTGTTGTCGTGGCCGAATCGCTTTAAGTAGCTCCTGAAGCATCCGTGGCCTGATAGGAGCTGCGATAAATAAAAATTAGTATTGCCATACTTGCGATTTGTCCAGGCTTCCAAGCTTGGGATAAGCTTATGCGTCCAGCGTCCTTCAGATGCGCGATCCCAGCGTGCTTGCCATCGTGCTACGCTCTGCCTCCTTGCCTCAGTGTGAATCGAGTTTGCTGTGTTACTTCCATTGTGGGCTCTATAGCAAACTACAGCTTCTGTTGCCAGTTCATTTAGCGGGACCATCCCTGCGATAACCAGCGCCGCTTCGTCCGATACCGTCCGGAATGCGCAGCTGACCCGTAGGGCGCTTAGGCGCTAAATAGAGAGTACGGCCCGGCTGTAGCTGGGAACAGTCATTGCTCTGCTCCAGATGGGGGACGCGTACATTATTACCGCTCTGTTTACAGTCATAAGGAGACGGCGTCTCTGCTGTTTCGGTCCCCGTGTGTTCAGCATAATGCTAGATAGCGCTCGACAGGACTCTGCTGCTTTCTTGTGGACGTACTCCAAGTGCTCTCTGAACGACGTTCTTGTGTCAAGCATGACACCCAGGTACTTTAGCGCCCTTGCTGATTCTATTTTCGCACTGCCGACTCTTATGTGCGCTGTTTCCACTCTTTTTTGACTGCTGACTAACACCTCTTCTGTTTTATGAGCAGCCAGCTCGAGCCCAGCCGCTGCTAGACAATGGTGCACACGGGCAATGCTGTTGTTACACGATTCCTCTACGACTTTCAATTCCTTGCCGCCGACTACAAGGGCCACGTCGTCTGCGAAGCCGATGATACTTGTATCGATCGGGAGTTCCAGTCGGAGGATGCCATCGTACATGATGTTCCAGAGGAGGGGTCCTAGAACTGATCCTTGGGGCACTCCAGCGGACACTTGATGTGTAGTGGGGCCGTCTGCGGTGTCGCATTTCAGCATTCTTCCAGTAAAGTAGCTGCGTATCGTCTCCTGAAGGTAATATGGGACGCGGAACGTTGACAATGCATCCAATATTTTGTCCCACCTGGCTGTGTTAAAGGCGTTTTTAACATCCAGGGGACGATGAGGCAGTACCACTTTCTCCAGAGCGTCTATTGTAGACTTTGCCTTGGTGAAACCAAATTGGCTTTGGGACAGGCCACCATTGTTGTCGACAGCTGCCTGGAGGCTGTTGCAGATTAGCTTCTCCAGCATTTTGCCTAACGTGTCCAGGAAGCAAATCGGCCTGTTGAACGATGGGTCGTCGGGCGGCTTACCAGGCTTCGGTAATAAAACTAGCATTTGGAGTTTCCATATTGTGGGGAAAGTTCTCTACATTAGGCACATGTTAAAAAGCTGCACGAACTGCGCGGGCTGCAAGGACATGGCTAGTTTCAGCGATCGGTTGAGGATTCCATCCGGACCCGGTGCCTTACTGGGCTTTAGGCTTCTGTCGATCGTCAGCATCTCTTCGACTGAGACTTCGTCGATGAGAGACGGCATGGCTTCTACTTGGCTCGATGGGCTGGCTTGCGTATGTTATACGTCGGGTCTGATTGGGAATAGCGTTTCCACAATCAACTTCAGCTCACTTGGGTCAGAAGGCTGCCCTTGTTTGCCGGCGTAGAGTCTTTTAACGACAGATTTGTACACCTTGCCCCAAGGATCGTATTCGGCTGAGTCGCATAGCTCCAGGAAACATTCTCGTTTGCTATCTCTTATGGACTTCTTTAGCATTTTTCTGGCACTCTGGTACCTTAGCTGCTGTTCGGCGTAGTTGGGTCTACCTCGGGCTCGCTGGTCTCTCCTCTTGGCTTGGATGCAGTTCCGCCGTGCTTCGGCAATATTTTCGTTTCACCAGTACGTGGGTACATGGTGGCGCCGAAACGTTGTCCGGGTTTGCTCTCGTCACAGGCACGCGATAGCTGACATGCCATTTGGGAGGCTCTTCTCTCTGCGTTGCCGGACTGAATGGACTGCATTCGAAAAGGTCACGGGTTCGAAACTATCCAGGTGGTAAGCTTTCCGACTTAGGCTTCTCGTGCTGGCTGCAGTTTGCGAAGGTGAGATCGATTATGGATCCGATACCACCTCGAGTGAAGGTATTTTCCGAGCCGAAGTTTAGCAGGGCTATATCCAGGGCTGCGAAGCTTTCCAACAGGCCACGACCTCTTGCGTGGGGCTTGGCTGCCCCATTATACTGCCAGACGTTGAAGTCACCAGCAACAATGACCTGCAGCTGTAAATTCGCAGAGCTGCATGCTTGGGGCCAGGTAGCAGCTGTATATCCACAGGCTGGCGTATTGTGCGCGTACAAATCCAGTAAACTACTTTGTTTTTGTCAGCGAAGTCCATGGGTCGCCATATATCCAGAGCGCAGCTTTTCCATCCTGATCCTCAGTCCATATTCTCGGGCAGTTAGTTTCTCGGTGGTGAGGTTCGCTGATAATGGCAATATCAATGCGCATCTCCATAACAGTCTGCTCCAAGATAGCTTGAGCAGCTATGCAGTGGTTAAGGTTTATTTGAAGTAACTTTAACATTTCATTTTGCGTACTGCCTCGAGATACGCCGGACATTTGAAGCTTCCTGTAGCGTGGTCCGTTGGTTTTTTCCCTTTCCGTGTGCAAAGGCTACATTTTGGTTGCTTGGAGCAGCTCTTTGCTTCGTGGCCTGTATCCCCGCATCTGAAGCATGCGCCTTTCATATCGTCTCCGCTGGTGCAGTTCGCTGCAATGTGCCCGAAACCCTGGCATTTAAAGCATCGCTTTGGATGGTCTATTGCACGAATACGGCATATCCATCCGATCCTCACCTTGGCCTTCTCGACAAGCGTCCTGGCTTTTGGCGCTGGGAGAGTAACTGTGGCCCTTTGCTGGCCGCCAAATGCTGGTCGCAGCGATTTGTTCGCTTCAATCGACAAGGAGTCGTCTTGTAAGGCACTTTTAATCGCTTCGAGCACTTCCTCCTTAGTCGCCAGCTCATCCAGGTCCTTGATCTCCACCTGGGACGTTTCGGTCAGCGTTCTTACTACCGCCCGGTCACCCAACGCCTTTCCCACAGCTTCTTGAAGCTCATCTGCGGAGTGCTCCGGCTTCCTATTGAGGCGCAGCAGAAGATCGCCCTTCGCGGTCTTGCGAATGCCCTGCACATCGCCACTTAGGTGCTTGAGGGCCGGGTCGCTCTTCACGAGCCTGAGCATTTCGGCATATGTGCAGTCACCCACTCCGTGGACTGTAACGGCGACGGCTCTGGGACGCTTCTGCGTTCGCTTACGTCCGTTCACTGCTGTTCAGCTCTCTGGGCTGCCATTATATCCAGCTAAGTTGGAGTTTGCAGGGGCTGTCTTTTGTTGCGTGAGCACCGCCTGCTTCGCTGGGTTTTGACCCTGGCGTTTAGCCTTCTTGGAGGGAGTTCTGCGCTGCTCTGGCATGCCATCCCTCGGCCGTTTGGGCGTGCTTGCCTCTTTTTGGCCTCCGAGCTTCGTTGGGCGCGTCTTTAGCACGTGCGGCTCCGCACGTCTGGCTAGTGACGGCGTCGTTTGCGCCTCGTCGCAATTCGTTTCCGCACAGAGCTTGAGCGCCACCTTCTGCAGGGTTTCTACTCTCGCGAGTTCATCTCGCATCAGCCCGTTAATGTGGCGTTGTCCGTTGAACAGCGCCGTTAAGCCGTTTAGGACTAAGCCCATCTTCTCGATCGTGCCTCTTAGCGTTCTTGGCAGCTCCTCACTCGCTTTTGCCGGCGAGGACGCAGCAACTCTTTGCTGCACTGGCGTGACTGCCTGGTGTGGCGGTGATCGCTGTAGCGCAGAGTGGCGCGCAAAGGCACGCAGCTCATCCTCCATGTGTGTGTGTGTGTGTGTTTATTTATTTATTTATTAATTTTTTTTTTTATTGGGAGAAGAGGTTCAACAATACAGTTGCAGAATAAGAATAATAAAACAGTCAGAGAAGGACAGTATAGTTTATGGTGAGTAGAAAGTTGTTGTCCGCTTCTGTGGGATAACCGAAGAGTACTACTTCGCAGGGAGAAGGCAGCTGCATATCAGCCGCTCATCAATCGATGCCGCGTCGGATCCTCTCCCGTCGTTGCAGCTCCTTCATTATAGCCAATGCCATGTTAGCAACGGCTGTCCATCCATTTTCGGTGGCCATCATTCGCGCCACGAGATTATCCGAGGTCCAATCGTTTTTGCCCGCCGTCGCTTTTTCCCGCTCGCTTCTATGGAGTGGGCAGTAGAACACGGCGTGCTCCGCGTCCTCAACCACACCGTGCCCACAGTGCTCATAAAAGTGATCGTCCTCATATTTAAACCTGTGCAGGTACGCCTTAAAGTAGCCATGCCCAGTCAATATTTGGGTTCGATAGTAGTCTACATTGCCGTGTCGCCGCTGTAGCCAAAGCTTCAGGTTTGTGATCAGTCTGTGGGTCCATCTACCATTTGAGCTCGCATCCCATTTGCTTTGCCATTGTTGCCGTAGAGGATTGTGGACGTCACCACACCAGCAATTAGCTTTCTGCTCATCTGCCTTGGGCCTTTGGTATTCGCCATCATTCGGCTAATGGCTGTTGTAACCCCGGCCGCTTTGTGGTTAACGCAACGAGGCCGTCTCAACTATCTTTCTGCTGCTTAGTAAAACTGTCTCCGGTTTCTGCTCCGTCAGTGCGAGTCCGTTCTGGGATAGCCACTCAATTATCCTGTCGATAGCCGCACTGCTCCTAAGAGTGACCTCGTCGAGTTTCTTCGCCACAGTCACAACAGCAATGTCATCGGCGAACCCAATGACTGTGCTGCCCTTTGGCAGGCTGAGACGCAGTACCCCGTCGTACATGACGTTCCACAGTAGCGGCCTGAGAACAGAGCCCTGGGGAACGCCTCCAGTTACACTGTAGTGTCGCTGGCCGTCTTTAGTGTCATACAGTAGCACTCGGTCCTGGAAGTAACTGGTCACTAACTTTATTATCTGGCTCGGGATGTGCCTGGCCGTTAGAGCTTCTAGAATTTTCGACCATTTGGCTGAGTTGAACGTCTTCCTGACATCCAATGTACAGACTAGGCAGTACTGTTTGGTTGCTCCTGCCCATCTTGTGCCTTGAATTGCGCCTTCTGCTAGTTCAACCACGGCCCTGATGGCATCCGTGGTGTTCCTGTGTTTCCTGAATTCAAATTGGCGTACAGACAGCCCATGCACTTCAGCAAGCTTGAATTATAGGCGATTGCAGATTATTCGTTCGTGTCCAGCATACGCAGGGGCGGTATGAGGAGGGATCATCTAGTTTCTTGCCAGGCTTCGGGATTAGCACAAGTCGCTGGAGCTTCCATCTACGTGGTACTGTGCATTCCGCTATACATTGATTGTACAGCTCCACGAAACTTCTGGGGTGTGCAGCGATGACAGCTTTTATTACACTGTTCGGTATGCCATCTGGTCCTGGGGATTTATCGGCCTTTAGCTTCGCAGCAATGCTCAGTACCTCATTGTCGTCGGTGGGAGCACAGTCGTCTATTCCATTTGCTGGGAGTTGCGCTGCGATTCCAGATGGCTGCCGGGGAAAGAGCGTTTGTACTATTTGTTTCAGCTGGTCAGGGTTTGTTGGCATTGGTTGCCTGCATGGCCTTCCCTTGACTAGTTTGTAGGCTAGTCCAAAAGGCTCCGCGTCCGCAGCGTCGCAAAGCTCTTGGAGGTATCGGGTTTTGCTCCGTCTGAAAGCTTCCTTGAGTTTTTTCCGTTTGACTCTGAAGCTCTGCAGATGGTGTTCAAAATTGGGAGACGATCTCGACCGTTGCCTCTTTCACCTAGCTGTGAGGCACTCTTTGCGCGCTTTGGTTATGTCCTCGATCCACCAGGCTATCGGTCGGTGTGGGTTTCCACCTTTACGTACTTTGGTCAGGCGTGTATCACATGCGTTGGTGAAAGTCTCTGCCATCGCGTCAGCGGAGCTGTTGGCATCGCCTTTTATGTCAAGTCCTTCTACCAAAGGGAGGAGTCGTTCCAGGTCCATGGTGTCCATCTTGTATCCAGTGTGTTGGAGCCTTCTACTGATGCTTCTGCTTCTAGGTTTGGAGGTGTCCGTTATGACCGCAAAGTGGTTGCTGTTTGTGTATACATCCGATACATGACATTTGGAGTCACGGGCAATATCTGGGCTGGCAAACGTCAGGTCTATGATCGACCCACGACCCGCTTTGCTGTAAGTGTTTCTTGATCCGCTGTTCAGCAGGCAGAAATTCAGCGAGGCAAGTATGTCCAGCAGGATGGTTCCCCTTGGTGTCGTTCTGCAGGTACCCCATTCTGTAGCCCACTTATTGATGTCGCCGGCGATTATCACAGGAGATTTGCCGTGCGCGTCCTGTGAGCTTCATAGTGCTGCTCCGGCATCCAAGCTTTCGTGCCACACTCCGATATGTTTGGGTGTGTATGGCTCGCTAATGATGGCTACGTCTATTCTCATTTCCAGGGCTGTTAGTGCAAGTAGATCCTGACTTGTGCCCATTACCTGCGCATTTGAAGCATGTCTCCTTTTTGACAGGATACTGGCTCTTGCACCTGGTGGATGTATGTCCGAATTCCATACATCTGTAGCATCTCTTTGGCTTATCTTATCCAACACGGACCTTACCGGCTTCAGGCAGTTTCGTGGCTGGGCTCGGTTGCAGGGCCATCGTTGCAATCTGAGTTCCGCCATAAGCCGCCCTCATAGTTGGCGTCGCTTCGACCACCGAGGCAAAGAGGGCTTTGAGGACCTCATCTGCTGTCGTAGACTCGTCGATATCGAGGACCTCAATTTGGACCGTTTCCTGCATGGCTTTAACTGCGGCTTTCCCAGACAGCGCGGTTCTGATTGCCGCTTGTAGCTGGTCTGTAGCTGGGTCCGATGGCTCCTGGAGCCTGAGGATCAGTTCTCCTGCTGCTGATTTGCGGATGCCCTGCACCTTGTTTTTCAGCTCCTGGAGTGATGGAGCTGTTTAAACAGGATCGTGTATGGCCGATTGGGCTGTTTCCGCCTGGCGTGTTTACCTCTCACCTCTGTCCATTTATTTCTGGCCTCGCGGCCATTTTGTTTCGCTGTTCCTTCCTCCCGTGGTTGGATATTTGTTTTTCCCTTCGCCGGCTGTACGTGCAGCTGCTTGCGGATTGTTACCGGTTTGGCTTTACTCGGAGCCGCGTCCCGACTCTTTGCTGGGATTGCATTCCGCGATTGTGGGAGCACTGCCAGGACTGGCTTAGGGCCTGCATCACTATCCTCCGTCTGTGTTGCCGTTTGCTTTTACGGACAGTTCCACCGCTTGCTTCAGCGTGAGTCGGCTGATTTTTCGACTCTTCGCTGCATCGCATAAACAGGTTTTCCGTGAGCTGCGTTTTGACTAGTTCTTGTAATTCTTTTAGCCTTGCTAGCATGCTCTTGGTGGCCAAGCTTATGTGCCTCATTGCTGGCTGCTTGCCATGGTACATGAAGAGCAGCTCGTCCAGTAACGAACCAATTTCTTCGATCTCCTGGGTATCGCCCTTGCTCTTCTTGGGTGGTGTACTCCGTGGCTTATTCGTAGGGCTGGCCGGGTCCCTAAGCTTTTTCGGGGTCTCTATTTCCTCAGTTTCCCTGCATGGTGCAGTGGGCTGTGGTGCCATAGATGGCGTAGCCGGAGGCGTGCTCGCTAGGCGTGAATGTCTAGCGAACGGGTCAGCCTGGCGTGCTCCTTCTTCCTCTTCTCCACCCAGTGGGGTGGTGTTTTGGTTATTTTTGGGTCATCATTGTTAATTGGGTCCCAACTCGAAGCCGTTGTTGTCGTATGTATTGTGCAGTCACCATCGCGATCCCGTGGAGTGAGGTCCATGGAGTCTAGTTGGTCGGTCCAGTCTAGTTGGTCGGTCCAGCACTTTACTGGGCTCAGTGTGGGCGTGGGGTTTAAGTTTGAGTTGACTTGACGGGCAGGCGCCCAAGTTTGGCGCTGATTGCAGCTGTTCGGGTGGCTCCAATGATGTGTGTGTCTGCTATTTTTTTTTTTTTTTTTGCTTACGGAATGGAGGTCAAAATCTTCGTAAGATACTGATGGCCCGAGCCAACCGTATGCACGATTCGCTGACTCCGTCAACACCTACGTACTAAATTCACCCCCAACTCACACACCACATTCTCCGCAGAATCACCGCAAAGTATTACTTCGCGGGAATGGGTTGCCTATTTTAGGCTATCGCTGTTCTTCGCCGCTCTTTTTCGCATCGTCTCAGATCCCTCTGGATGCCTATAATGAGCTGGTCTAGATCTCTCCAATTTTTTTCTCCTTCCAGCATGAACGTTAGTAGTCTCTCAGGTGGGGCACAAATCCTTCTGTATTTCTGTATTTCGAACAGTGGTACAGCACGTGTTCCGGGTCCTCGTCTAGATTTGATCAGTTCGGGCACTCCGGAGTGTCTTCGTGTCTGAATCTGTGCAGATACTTTCTGTACCCGCCGAGTCCAGTAAAAAACTGCGTTAGGTGGAAGTTCATTTCTCCTTTTCGTCTATTGGTCCATTGCTCCAGGTTGGGAATTAGCTGGTGGGTCCATCTCCCTTTGTTGGCCGCATTCCATCTTTCCTGCCAGGTCGCCATTGATGATGCTCTCTCCGATCTTCGGATGCCGTCCATTGAGACATCATCCAGAGCGCAGCTTTTCCATCCTGATCCTCAGTCCATATTCTCGGGCAGTTAGTTTCTCGGTGGTGAGGTTCGCTGATAATGGCAATATCAATGCGCATCTCCATAACAGTCTGCTCCAAGATAGCTTGAGCAGCTATGCAGTGGTTAAGGTTTATTTGAAGTAACTTTAACATTTCATTTTGCGTACTGCCTCGAGATACGCCGGACATTTGAAGCTTTCTGTAGCGTGGTCCGTTGGTTTTTTCCCTTTCCGTGTGCAAAGGCTACATTTTGGTTGCTTGGAGCAGCTCTTTGCTTCGTGGCCTGTATCCCCGCATCTGAAGCATGCGCCTTTCATATCGTCTCCGCTGGTGCAGTTCGCTGCAATGTGCCCGAAACCCTGGCATTTAAAGCATCGCTTTGGATGGTCTATTGCACGAATACGGCATATCCATCCGATCCTCACCTTGGCCTTCTCGACAAGCGTCCTGGCTTTTGGCGCTGGGAGAGTAACTGTGGCCCTTTGCTGGCTGCCAAATGCTGGTCGCAGCGATTTGATCGTATCAATCGGCAAGGAACCGTCTTGTAAGGCACTTTTAATCGCTTCGAGCACTTCCTCCTTAGTCGCCAGCTCATCCAGGTCCTTGATCTCCACCTGGGACGTTTCGGTTAGCGTTCTTACTACCGCCCGGTCACCCAATGCCTTTCCCACAGCTTCTTGAGGCTCATCTGCGGAGTGCTCCGGCTTCCTATTGAGGCGCAGCAGAAGATCGCCCTTCGCGGTCTTGCGAATGCCCTGCGCATTCCACTTAGGTGCTTGAGGGCCGGGTCGCTCTTCACGAGCCTGAGCATTTCGGCATATGTGCAGTCACCCACTCCGTGGACTGTAACGGCGACGGCTCTGGGACGCTTCTGCGTTCGCTTACGTCCGTTCACTGCTGTTCAGCTCTCTGGGCTGCCATTATATCCAGCTAAGTTGGAGTTTGCAGGGGCTGTCTTTTGTTGCGTGAGCACCGCCTGCTTCGCTGGGTTTTGACCCTGGCGTTTAGCCTTCTTGGAGGGAGTTCTGCGCTGCTCTGGCATGCCATCCCTCGGCCGTTTGGGCGTGCTTGCCTCTTTTTGGCCTCCGAGCTTCGTTGGGCGCGTCTTTAGCACGTGCGGCTCCGCACGTCTGGCTAGTGACGGCGTCGTTTGCGCCTCGTCGCAATTCGTTTCCGCACAGAGCTTGAGCGCCACCTTCTGCAGGGTTTCTACTCTCGCGAGTTCATCTCGCATCAGCCCGTTAATGTGGCGTTGTCCGTTGAACAGCGCCGTTAAGCCGTTTAGGACTAAGCCCATCTTCTCGATCGTGCCTCTTAGCGTTCTTGGCAGCTCCTCACTCGCTTTTGCCGGCGAGGACGCAGCAACTCTTTGCTGCACTGGCGTGACTGCCTGGTGTGGCGGTGATCGCTGTAGCGCAGAGTGGCGCGCAAAGGCACGCAGCTCATCCTCCATGTGTGTGTGTGTGTGTGTTTATTTATTTATTTATTAATTTTTTTTTTTATTGGGAGAAGAGGTTTAACAATAGAGTTGCAGAATAAGAATAATAAAACAGTCAGAGAAGGACAGTATAGTTTATGGTGAGTAGAAAGTTGTTGTCCGCTTCTGTGGGATAACCGAAGAGTACTCCTTCGCAGGGAGAAGGCAGCTGCATATCAGCCGCTCATCAATCGATGCCGCGTCGGATCCTCTCCCGTCGTTGCAGCTCCTTCATTATAGCCAATGCCATGTTAGCAACGGCTGTCCATCCATTTTCGGTGGCCATCATTCGCGCCACGAGATTATCCGAGGTCCAATCGTTTTTGCCCGCCGTCGCTTTTTCCCGCTCGCTTCTATGGAGTGGGCAGTAGAACACGGCGTGCTCCGCGTCCTCAACCACACCGTGCCCACAGTGCTCATAAAAGTGATCGTCCTCATATTTAAACCTGTGCAGGTACGCCTTAAAGCAGCCATGCCCAGTCAATATTTGGGTTCGATAGTAGTCTACATTGCCGTGTCGCCGCTGTAGCCAAAGCTTCAGGTTTGGGATCAGTCTGTGGGTCCATCTACCATTTGAGCTCGCATCCCATTTGCTTTGCCATTGTTGCCGTAGAGGATTGTGGACGTCACCACACCAGCAATTAGCTTTCTGCTCATCTGCCTTGGGCCTTTGGTATTCGCCATCATTCGGCTAATGGCTGTTGTAACCCCGGCCGCTTTGTGGTTAACGCAACGAGGCCGTCTCAACTATCTTTCTGCTGCTTAGTAAAACTGTCTCCGGCTTCTGCTCCGTCAGTGCGAGTCCGTTCTGGGATAGCCACTCAATTATCCTGTCGATAGCCGCACTGCTCCTAAGAGTGAACTCGTCGAGTTTCTTCGCCACAGTCACAACAGCAATGTCATCGGCGAACCCAATGATTGTGCTGCCCTTTGGCAGGCTGAGACGCAGTACCCCGTCGTACATGACGTTCCACAGTAGCGGCCTGAGAACAGAGCCCTGGGGAACGCCTCCAGTTACACTGTAGTGTCGCTGGCCGTCTTTAGTGTCATACAGTAGCACTCGGTCCTGGAAGTAACTGGTCACTAACTTTATTATCTGGCTCGGGATGTGCCTGGCCGTTAGAGCTTCTAGAATTTTCGACCATTTGGCTGAGTTGAACGTCTTCCTGACATCCAATGTACAGACTAGGCAGTACTGTTTGGTTGCTCCTGCCCATCTTGTGCCTTGAATTGCGCCTTCTGCTAGTTCAACCACGGCCCTGATGGCATCCGTGGTGTTCCTGTGTTTCCTGAATTCAAATTGGCGTACAGACAGCCCATGCACTTCAGCAAGCTTGAATTATAGGCGATTGCAGATTATTTGTTCGTGTCCAGCATACGCAGGGGCGGTATGAGGAGGGATCATCTAGTTTCTTGCCAGGCTTCGGGATTAGCACAAGTCGCTGGAGCTTCCATCTACGTGGTACTGTGCATTCCGCTATACATTGATTGTACAGCTCCACGAAACTTCTGGGGTGTGCAGCGATGACAGCTTTTATTACACTGTTCGGTATGCCATCTGGTCCTGGGGATTTATCGGCCTTTAGCTTCGCAGCAATGCTCAGTACCTCATTGTCGTCGGTGGGAGCACAGTCGTCTATTCCATTTGCTGGGAGTTGCGCTGCGATTCCAGATGGCTGCCGGGGAAAGAGCGTTTGTACTATTTGTTTCAGCTGGTCAGGGTTTGTTGGCATTGGTTGCCTGCATGGCCTTCCCTTGACTAGTTTGTAGGCTAGTCCAAAAGGCTCCGCGTCCGCAGCGTCGCAAAGCTCTTGGAGGTATCGGGTTTTGCTCCGTCTGAAAGCTTCCTTGAGTTTTTTCCGTTTGACTCTGAAGCTCTGCAGATGGTGTTCAAAATTGGGAGACGATCTCGACCGTTGCCTCTTTCACCTAGCTGTGAGGCACTCTTTGCGCGCTTTGGTTATGTCCTCGATCCACCAGGCTATCGGTCGGTGTGGGTTTCCACCTTTACGTACTTTGGTCAGGCGTGTATCACATGCGTTGGTGAAAGTCTCTGCCATCGCGTCAGCGGAGCTGTTGGCATCGCCTTTTATGTCAAGTCCTTCTACCAAAGGGAGGAGTCGTTCCAGGTCCATGGTGTCCATCTTGTATCCAGTGTGTTGGAGCCTTCTACTGATGCTTCTGCTTCTAGGTTTGGAGGTGTCCGTTATGACCGCAAAGTGGTTGCTGTTTGTGTATACATCCGATACATGACATTTGGAGTCACGGGCAATATCTGGGCTGGCAAACGTCAGGTCTATGATCGACCCACGACCCGCTTTGCTGTAAGTGTTTCTTGATCCGCTGTTCAGCAGGCAGAAATTCAGCGAGGCAAGTATGTCCAGCAGGATGGTTCCCCTTGGTGTCGTTCTGCAGGTACCCCATTCTGTAGCCCACTTATTGATGTCGCCGGCGATTATCACAGGAGATTTGCCGTGCGCGTCCTGTGAGCTTCATAGTGCTGCTCCGGCATCCAAGCTTTCGTGCCACACTCCGATATGTTTGGGTGTGTATGGCTCGCTAATGATGGCTACGTCTATTCTCATTTCCAGGGCTGTTTGTGCAAGTAGATCCTGACTTGTACCCATTACCTGCGCATTTGAAGCATGTCTCCTTTTTGACAGGATACTGGCTCTTGCACCTGGTGGATGTATGTCCGAATTCCATACATCTGTAGCATCTCTTTGGCTTATCTTATCCAACACGGACCTTACCGGCTTCAGGCAGTTTCGTGGCTGGGCTCGGTTGCAGGGCCATCGTTGCAATCTGAGTTCCGCCATAAGCCGCCCTCATAGTTGGCGTCGCTTCGACCACCGAGGCAAAGAGGGCTTTGAGGACCTCATCTGCTGTCGTAGACTCGTCGATATCGAGGACCTCAATTTGGACCGTTTCCTGCATGGTTTTAACTGCGGCTTTCCCAGACAGCGCGGTTCTGATTGCCGCTTGTAGCTGGTCTGTAGCTGGGTCCGATGGCTCCTGGAGCCTGAGGATCAGTTCTCCTGCTGCTGATTTGCGGATGCCCTGCACCTTGTTTTTCAGCTCCTGGAGTGATGGAGCTGTTTAAACAGGATCGTGTATGGCCGATTGGGCTGTTTCCGCCTGGCGTGTTTACCTCTCACCTCTGTCCATTTATTTCTGGCCTCGCGGCCATTTTGTTCCGCTGTTCCTTCCTCCCGTGGTTGGATATTTGTTTTTCCCTTCGCCGGCTGTACGTGCAGCTGCTTGCGGATTGTTACCGGTTTGGCTTTACTCGGAGCCGCGTCCCGACTCTTTGCTGGGATTGCATTCCGCGATTGTGGGAGCACTGCCGGGACTGGCTTAGGGCCTGCATCACTATCCTCCGTCTGTGCTGCCGTTTGCTTTTACGGACAGTTCCACCGCTTGCTTCAGCGTGAGTCGGCTGATTTTTCGACTCTTCGCTGCATCGCATAAACAGGTTTTCCGTGAGCTGCGTTTTGACTAGTTCTTGTAATTCTTTTAGCCTTGCTAGCATGCTCTTGGTGGCCAAGCTTATGTGCCTCATTGCTGGCTGCTTGCCATGGTACATGAAGAGCAGCTCGTCCAGTAACGAACCAATTTCTTCGATCTCCTGGGTATCGCCCTTGCTCTTCTTGGGTGGTGTACTCCGTGGCTTATTCGTAGGGCTGGCCGGGTCCCTAAGCTTTTTCGGGGTCTCTATTTCCTCAGTTTCCCTGCATGGTGCAGTGGGCTGTGGTGCCATAGATGGCGTAGCCGGAGGCGTGCTCGCTAGGCGTGAATGTCTAGCGAACGGGTCAGCCTGGCGTGCTCCTTCTTCCTCTTCTCCACCCAGTGGGGTGGTGTTTTGGTTATTTTTGGGTCATCATTGTTAATTGGGTCCCAACTCGAAGCCGTTGTTGTCGTATGTATTGTGCAGTCACCATCGCGATCCCGTGGAGTGAGGTCCATGGAGTCTAGTTGGTCGGTCCAGTCTAGTTGGTCGGTCCAGCACTTTACTGGGCTCAGTGTGGGCGTGGGGTTTAAGTTTGAGTTGACTTGACGGGCAGGCGCCCAAGTTTGGCGCTGATTGCAGCTGTTCGGGTGGCTCCAATGATGTGTGTGTGTGCTATTTTTTTTTTTTTTTTGCTTACGGAATGGAGGTCAAAATCTTCGTAAGATACTGATGGCCCGAGCCAACCGTATACACGATTCGCTGACTCCGTCAACACCTACGTACTAAATTCACCCCCAACTCACAAACCACATTCTCCGCAGAATCACCGCAAAGTATTACTTCGCGGGAATGGGTTGCCTATTTTAGGCTATCGCTGTTCTTCGCCGCTCTTTTTCGCATCGTCTCAGATCCCTCTGGATGCCTATAATGAGCTGGTCTAGATCTCTCCAATTTTTTTCTCCTTCCAGCATGAACGTTAGTAGTCTCTCAGGTGGGGCACAAATCCTTCTGTATTTCTGTATTTCGAACAGTGGTACAGCACGTGTTCCGGGTCCTCGTCTAGATTTGATCAGTTCGGGCACTCCGGAGTGTCTTCGTGTCTGAATCTGTGCAGATACTTTCTGTACCCGCCGAGTCCAGTAAAAAACTGCGTTAGGTGGAAGTTCATTTCTCCTTTTCGTCTATTGGTTCATTGCTCCAGGTTGGGAATTAGCTGGTGGGTCCATCTCCCTTTGTTGGCCGCATTCCATCTTTCCTGCCAGGTCGCCATTGATGATGCTCTCTCCGATCTTCGGATGCCGTCCATTGAGACAGCATTATCCATCGCTATCCTGCTTGCGTATACATTCGCCATTTCCCTCGCAAGTAGCTCCACTGGCGGCATGCCCGCCAGTAACGTGGCTGCCTCGTCCGCCACCGTTCGGAATTCAGAGATAACGCGGATTGCGCTGAGCCAGTAAGGGATTGCCAGCTTCGTTCGGAAGCAAGTCTGGCTTGCTATCGCTGATGCCCATATCATCTCGCGAGGAGCCGACGTCTACCTGCTCTGGGCCCCCCTATGTTAGGTAGCATCCTCGACAGGGCCGCCTGCATTTTAGCCGCTTTCTGACTAACGTAATCACATGTGGTCAAAAGCTAAGACTGTTGTCTAGCATGACCCCCAGATACTTGATGGAAGCCTTTGACCCAATACTGACGTTGTCTACCTGAAATCTAGCAAACTCAACTATCTTGCGGCTTGTGATAAGCACAGCCTCTGTTTTGTGGCCAGCCACGGAATACGGAAAAGAGCGGGCGGTATCCCAATTCGGGCTAAGTCTCCCAGTATGCGAGACCAGCTTGCTGAGTTTAAGGCATTACGGATGTCCAATGTAACCACCGCGCAATATTCCTTATCTCCCGACCTCCATCGGGTTCCCTCTATAGCTTTAGCTGCAATATCGACCAACGCCTTTATTGCGTCGACCGTAGACCTTCCTTTCCGAAATTCGTACTGGTGTTTGGACAGCGCCCCTTTTTCCTCAACGACACTTAGTATATGATCCTCTCCAGGATCTTTCCTGCCGTGTCCAGTAGGTTCGATGGTTCCCCGATTGGCTTGTCTCCCTTCGGTAGAAGGATTAGTCCCTGTCTCTTTCATAGCTTGAGGAATACTCCGTCCTGTAAGCATCTGGTATATGTCTGGGCGAAGACTTCTGGTTTTGTTGCCACGGCTAGCTTCAGCCACTTGTGTGGCACACCATCTGGGCATGGGGCCTTCCCGTCGCCTATTTTTTTGCTTACCACCAAAATTTCTTCTGCCGACACCTGATGCACTAGCTCCGTGCTACGTGAGCAATTGACCATCTCTAGTTGTGGGTGAGTGCCTCGACTATGGTGGCGAGTGCAGTCGGGCAGGTGACGCGGACTGTTCCTTGTTAGCCGTACCCCATGGGCTAACATCAGCCTCCTTACATATTTGTTGGAAGCAGGCGGATTTGCTGTGTTTTATGCTTCGCTTGATGGCTCGTTTGGTTGCTCGCAGATCTTCCAACCTACCGGCAAAGTACGGGCGGCCTCGGGCTCGTTGGGAGCGCCTTCTCGCAGTTGGGCAAGCCTTCCTTAAGTCGCTGATCTCCGCGTTCCATCAGTAACAGGGTGCTCCTCTTCTGCCTGGCTTCCTCCTAGGCATGGATAAGTCGCACGCGTCTGAGATATTTTCCATGAGTTGTTACGCCATGTCCTCTGCTGACTCCGTGGTCCATGTCCACTGAGCGTGGCGTATAGAGTCCTTAAACGTTTTCTCATCTAGCCGGCTGTCTTTCCATTTAGGGCCTGTTGTTTTGGGCTGCTGTTGTTTTCGTCCTCTCCCGTGGATCTCGAAGTGTACCGCTTGATGATCGCTGAATGTGAATTCATCGCTTACTTTCCAAGTAGTCCGCACATGTAGAGCGATGCTGAGCAGAGTAAGGTCTATGATAGAACCTCTGCCGGCCTTGCAGTATGTTAGTCGCTGCCCGTCATTTGGCCCACATCGATCGCTGCAAACTCTTCTAGCAGACTGGTCCCTCTCGCGTTGGTTTCCTTGCTTCCCCATTCCACAGCCTAAGCGTTAAAGTCTCCCGCTATGACAAGTGGAGCTCTGTTGCGGGCGTCATCGGATATCTCCTCCAGCATGTTCTGAAATCGCCGCAGTTCCCAGCTGTAGATAGTAATTTCGTTGATTTTGGTTCTCACGAATCCGTTGTGGGCTGATCTTACTTCCTGGAGCGATGATTTTAGGGACCAAATGGCCGCTTTGCCGCATGTGCTTGCCGCCCAGCCACTCCCAACGAAGGGCTTATATGGCTCGCAGATTATTGCGACATCGGTCTGCCTCTCCCTGACTGCTTGCATCAACAGGGCCTGGGCTGCTTCGCAGAGGTAGAAGTTCAGCTGTGTGACCTTCATTTTTTTTTTTTTGATAAGTGCGCTCCTGAACACTGTGCATCTTCCACTGCCCGCAATGTGTTTGGAGTCGGTGTCCTTTTCTTTACAGAACATGCACTGTGGCTCATGTGTGTGTGTGTGTTTTTTTTTTATTGTTTATTCTATTTATTACATCGCTTATATTAATAATTACAGTGTATAAATGTAACGTTTTACGCTAAGGTTGTAGTTGGGGGGATGCGTGTTGAATAGGTAGCGTAGATTGCCTTTGGAAAGGCCGCCAAGCATTGCTTCACAGGCATGTTCTTGCAAGCTGCGTTAAATTAAAGTTATTATTGCCATACTTGCGATTTATCCAGGCTTCCAAGTTTAAGATAAGCCTATGCGTCCAGGATCCTTTTGTTGAGCGATCCCAGCGTGATCGCCATCGTGCTATGCTCTGCCTCTTTGCCTCAGTGCGAACCGGGTTTGCCGCGCTGTTTCCGTGAGCTCTATAGCAAACTACCACTTCAGTGGTCAGTTCGTTAAGCGGAAGCATCCCTGCGATAACCAGAGCCGCATCGTCTGATACCGTCCGGAAGGCGCACCTGACCCGTAGGGCGCTCAGGTGATATGTTGAGTTTAGTCCCCGGCTATAGCTAGGAACAGCCAATGCTCTGCTCCAGATGGGGGGCGCGTACATTATCACCGCTCTGTTGACGGTCATGAGAAGACAGCGTCTCTGCTGTTTTAGTCCTCGAGTGTTCAGCATAATCCTGGATAGCTCTCGACAGGATTCTGATATTCTATTATCGCGCTGCCGACTCTTATGTGCGCTGTTTCCAGCTTTTTTTGGCTGCGGACCAGCGCTTCTGTTTTATGAGCAGCCAGCTCAAGTCCAGCTGCTGCCAGCCATTGGTGCACACGGTGCTGTGGTTGCACGATTACAAGGGACTACAAGGGCCACGTCGTCCGCGAAGCCGATGATGCTTGTATCGATCGGGAGTTCTAGTAGGAGGATGCCATCGTACACTATGTTCCAGAGGAGGGGTCCCAGAAATGAGCCTTGGGGCACCCCGGCGGACACTTGGTGTGTCGTAGAGCCATCTGCGGTATTATATTGAAGCAAACTTCCTGCAAAGTAGCTGCGCATCATCTGCTGGAGCTAATATGGGACGCGGAACGTTGACAGTGCATCCACTATTTTTCCCACCTGCCTGTGCTAAATGCATTCTTAACATCCAGCGTGACGATGAGGCAGTACTTTTTTGCCACTTTTCCACCTCGATCCTTGGATGGCGTTTGTTGCCTTGGTGATGTCAAATTGGGTTTTGGACAAGCCACGGTCGCAGCGATTTGATCACTTCAATCGGCAGGGAGTCGTCATTTAAGGCATTTTTAACCGCTTCGAGCACTTTTTCCTTAGTCGCCAGCTCATCAAGGTCCCTGATCTCAACCTGGGACGTCTCAGTCAACGCCCGGTTCCCCAGGGCCTTTTCCACAGCTCCTTGTAGCTCATTTGTGGAGTGCTCCGGCTTCCTATTGAGGCACAGCAGAAGATCGCCCTTCGCGAATGCCCTCCACATCGCCACTTAGAGTCTTGAGTGTCCTCTCTGTGCTGCCATTATGACCAGATGGGTTGGAGTTGGCAGGGCCTGTCTTGGGTTGCGTCAGCACCGCCTGCTTCGTTGGGTTTTGACCCTGGCGTTTAGCCTTCTTGGAGGGAGTTTTACGCAGCTCTGGCATGCTATCCCTTGGCCGTTTGGATGTGCTTGCCTCTTTTTGGGCTCCGAGCTTCGTTGGGCGCGCCTTTAGCACATTCGGCTCGCCACGTCTGGCTAAGGAAGACGTCGTTTGTGTAGTGTGTATGTGCATTAAAAGAACACCCTATATACGAATATAAAGTATGCGGCATTTTGATGCATATAATAACAATTATACATTAAACAAGCCCAGAGCCACTTTATATATTGGCTCTGGCTCATATTCCGCAGCGCGGTTCACTAGCCTCTCTAGCTGACCGTTTATGCTTACGCTGCATATCCCACGCTCCGTCTGAGCGCATTCCATGAGCAACATATATATACTCACTAACACAGGCATATGCAAGCTACTCACTCTCCCTCTCTTTGTAGCTGTTAACCAATAACAGCATAAGTATATACATGTATCCATAGACTATGTGCATTATATTGACTCTGAATAAAATCATTCTTATGAGCAATGCAAAACAGCACTGACATGCCTTTATCTATCAGTTTGAAACAATTATAAGTGGAACACTTATAATACTATACAAGTGGAAGATATCATCCTTACATGGCGACCGTGACATGGTCACGATTCCCTGGCTGGAGGCAGTAGAATAAAAAGACAAAAGGATAAATAAATCCCTGCCTGGGGGCAGGTGACGAGGATCGTGGACCGGAAAACTAAAAATTGCTAAGGGAGTAGAGTGCGCCAATGGGAAAACACAGGGGTGGTCAGAAAACTAAAATAAATAAAAGAATAGCCCACATTAAGTGGCTATTATACACAAAATCACCCCCACCTACTTGGGCAACAGCCCCAAAGTTACAGGCCGAATTTGATTTTTTAAAATGTAGCCTGATAAAAAAGAACTCCATTGACGCAACTCACCACTCCATCAGTAATATATGTAAGGAACAAGTAATAATACCACCACCACCGTCTCAGATCCCAAAGATGAAACAAACATGCCCAGCAGACTGCGAGGGACCACTCTACAGCACACATTGCAAGTATACTTGCTGAAGAAGTATACAACTGAAGAAGACCAGCACCGGCCCCGCTAGCCAGTAAAGCTCCCAAACAACATATGCGAAGACCAGCACCGGTACCGCCAGCGCAACAAGCTGTGCCATTGAGACAAGTGCGAGAGGCACGCCGCCACTTGCGCCAACGAGGGAGCATCAGCGTGCCACATCCGGCGACGCCCAGCTGATGCAGCGGACCAGCAGCAGATGCAGCGAATATACAATTACTATTTTAAATTATAAATATAAATTTTTTTTAAATTGAGCAGAATCTGTTCTGCCCGATTAGAAGCATAGCTCGTAAAGTTATGCGAAACGATAGGTATTCTGTAAAAACATAGCCCGTAAAGTTATACGAGCTGATTCTGTAAAAACAGTAATTATCCTATGTATGAGGATAATAAAATAAGTAAAACCGAATTTGAATCTCAAAATAAGCCATATATATATGGCATAAGATCCTCAATAAGCTTAGAAAACAGACCCAAAATGGGTTTAGTAGATACCAAGACAGTGGACTCCACTGCTAATGTATTAAATAAAGTTAAGTCGAGACTCCAGATCAGATCTGCTATTCTATTGTCGCACTGCCGACTCTTATGTGTGCTGTTTCCACTCTTTTTTCGACTGCTGACTAACACCGCTTCTGTTTTATGAGCAGCCAGCTCTAGTCCAGCTGTTGCCAGCCATTGGTGCACACGGTCAATGCTGTGGTTGTACGATTCCACTACGTCCTTCAATTCCTTGTCGACGACTACAAGGGCCGCGTCGTCCGCGAAGCCTATGATGCTTGTATCGATCGGGAGTTCCAGTCGGAGAATGCCATCATACATAATGTTCCAGAGTAGGGGTCCCAGAAATGAGCCTTGGGGCACCCCGGCGGACACCTGGTGTGTAGTGGGGCCATCTGCGGTGTCATATTGTAGCAATCTTCCTGCAAAGTAGCTGCGCATCATCTGCTGGAGCTAATATGGGACGCGGAACGTTGACATTGCATCCAATATTATGTTCCACCTGGCTGTGTTAAAGGCGTTTTTAACATCCAGCATGACGATGAGGCAGTACTTCTTAGTGCCGCTTTTCCATCTCGATCCTTGGATGGCGTTTGTTGCTATGCCGACCACTTTCTCCAGAGCGTCTATTGTAGACTTTGCCTTGGTGAAACCAAATTGGCTTTGGGACAGGCCACCATTGTTGTCGACAGCTGCCTGGAGCCTGTTGCAGATTAGCTTCTCCAGCATTTTGCCAAACGTGTCCAGGAGGCAAATCGGCCTGTATGACGATGGGTCGTCGGGCGGCTTACCAGGCTTCGGTAATAAAACTAGCGTTTGGAGTTTCCATATTGTGGGGAAAGTTCTCTCCATTAGGCACATGCTAAAAAGCTGCACGAACTGTGCAGGCTGCAAGGACATGGCCAGCCTCTGCGCTCGGTTTGGGATTCCATCCGGACCCGGTGCCTTTCTAGGCTTTAGGCTTCTGGCGATCGTCAGCACCTCTTTGACTGAGACTTCGTCAATAAGAGCTGGCGTGGCTGCTCCGTGGCTCGATGGGCCCGTTTGCGTAGGTAGTTCGTCAGGTCTGATTGGGAATAGCGTTTCCACAATCAACTTAAGCTCACTCGGATCAGAAGGCTGCTTTTATTTGCCGGCGTAGAGTTTTTTGACGACGGTTTTGTATGCCTTGCCCCAAGGATCATATTCGGCTGAGTCGCATAGTTCCAGAAAGCATTCTCGCTTGCGTTTTCGTATATCCTTCTTAAGTAGTGTTCTTGCCCTTTGTTACTCTTCTCGATCTTCAGCATAGTTGGGTCTACCTCGGGATCGCTGGTATCTTCTTCTGGCTTGTATGCAGTTCCGCCGTGCTTCGGCAATATTTTCATTCCACTAGTACGTGGGTACGTGGTGGCGCCGAAACATTTTCCGGGGTTCCATGCTTTCATCACAGGCACGTGTTAATTGATTTGCCATTTGGGAGGCTCTACTCTCAGCGTGGCCGGTCGTGGAAAGCGACTGGACTGCGTTCGATAAGGCCACGTGGTCGAAAGTTGTCAAGCGGTAGGCTTTCCGATTTAGGCTTCTCGTTCTGGCTGCAGTTCCTTCACCAATCGTGCATATTATTGCGGAGTGGTCGCTTGCGGTGTACACGTCGCTTATTTCCCATTTGATTGCGCCGAAAAGTGACGAGCTGGCGAAGGTGAGATCGATTATTGATCCGATTCCACCCCGACTGTTTTCCGAGCCGGAGTTTAACAGGGCTATATCCATTGCTGCGAAGCTTTCCAACAGGGCACGGCCTCTTGCGCTAGTTGCTTGGCTACCCCATTCCATTGCCCAGGCGTTGAAGTCACCAGCAACAATGACCTTACGCCCCCTTGCGTAATCTACTAATGCAGCTGTAAATTCCCAGAGCTGCATGCTTGGGGCCAGGTAGCAGCTGTATAACCACAGACTGCCGCATAGTGCTCGTACAAACCCAGTACACGACTTTATATTCTTCAGCGATTTCGAAGGTTCTCCACATATCCAGAGCGCAGCTTTCCATCCTGATCCGCGGTCCATATTCTCGGGCAGTTGGTCTCTCGATGGTGGGGTTCGCTGATAATGGCAATGTTGATGCGTATTTCTCTGGCAGTCTGCTCTAAGAGGGCTTGAGCAGTTATGCAGTGGTTAAGGTTTATTTGAAGTAACCTTAACATTTCGTTTTGCGTCCTGCCTCGTGGTACGACGGGCAATTAAAGGTTCCTGTAGCGTGGTCCGTTGGTTTTTCCCCTTTCCGTGTGCAAAGGCTACATTTTGGTTGCTTGGAGCAGCTCTTTGTTTCGTGGCCTGTATCCCCGCATCCGAAGCATGCGCCTTTCAGGTCATCTCCGCTGGTGCAGTTCGCTGCAATATGCCCAAATCCCAGGCATTTAAAGCACCGCTTTGGTTTGTCTATTGCACGTATACGGCAGACCACCCATCCGATCCTCACCTTGGCCTTCTCGACAAGCGTCCTGGCTTTTGGCGATGGAAGAGTAATTGTGGCCCTTTGCTGGCCGCCAAATGCTGGTCGCAGCGATTTGATCGCTTCAATCGGAAAGGAGTCGTCTTGTAAGGCACTTTTGATCGCTTCGAGCACTTCTTCGTTAGTCGCCAGCACATCAAGGTCCCTGATCTCAACCTGGGACGTCTCAGTCAACGTTCTCACTATATCCCGGTCATCCAGGGCCTTTCCCACAGCCTACTATCTTCGTGTGTGTGTTTTTTTTTTTTTTTTTGCATACTGATGGTCAGTATCGTAAGATACTGATGGCCCGGGCCAACCGTATGCACGATTCGCTGACTCCGTCAACACCTACGTACTAAACTCACCCCCCACTCACACACCACATTCCCCGCGGGATCACTGCAAAGTATTACTTCGCGGGAATGGGTTGCCTTTTTTAGGCAGTCTCCATTATTCGTCGCTCCTTTTCGCATCGTCTCAGATCCCTCTGGATGCCTATTATGAGCTGAATTATATTCCGCCAGTTGTCCTCTCCTTCCAGCATGAACGTTACTAGTCCCTCAGATAGGGGTACAGAGCCTACTGCGTCTCTGTACCTCGAGCATTCCGGGTCCAGATTTGGGCAGGTCGGACACTCAGGGGTGTCCTCATTCCTGAACTTGTGGAGATACTTCCTGTACCCGCCGTGTCCAGTAAAAAACTGCGTTAGGTGGAAGTTAATTTCTCCGTTCCGTCTCCTAATCCATTGCTCCAGATTGGGGATTAGTTTGTGTGTCCATCTCCCCTTGTTCGCCGTGTTCCATCTCTCTTGCCAAGTTGCCATTGATTTTGCTCTCTCCGACCGTCGGATGACGTCTATTGAGACAGCGTCGCCTGTCGCTATTCGTGCTTTGTATATGTTCTCCATTTCCTTGGCCAATATATCTACTGGCAGCATGCTGCCAATATTGTGGCCGCCTCGTCCGACACCATCCGGAATCCAGAAATAGTGCGGAGTGCGCTTAGCCTGTAGGGGACTGACATTTTCCTTCTGAGGCCTTTCTGGCTTGCGACTGCTGATGCCCATATCGGTGCAGCATAGAGCAGCATGGAGGCTACAACTCTCGCGAGGAGTAGGCGTCTACCTGCTCTAGGTCCTCCTATGTTGGGTAGTATCCTCGAAAGGGCCGCCTGCATTTTTGCCGCTTCCTGGCTAACATAATCTCCGTGAGGTCGAAAGCTAAGCCTGTTGTCTAACATGACCCCCAGATACTTGATGGAAGCCTTTGACTCGATACTAACGCTGTCTACCTGAAATCTAGCAAACTCAACTATCTTGCGGCTTGTGATGAGCACAGCCTCTTTCTTATGGCCTGCCAGCTCTAGGCTTGCGCCACGCATACAGCTGGTCACGTTCCTTATGGCTGCATTCGCTGCCGCTTCTACTTCTTTTATTTCTTTGCCTACCACTACTAGGGCCAGATCATCTGCGA
The DNA here is from genome assembly GCA_035045885.1 of Drosophila borealis. Taxonomy (NCBI): domain Eukaryota; kingdom Metazoa; phylum Arthropoda; class Insecta; order Diptera; family Drosophilidae; genus Drosophila; species Drosophila borealis. The sequence continues at coordinate 606,672 of JAWNOR010000336.1, read as the reverse complement.
ATCCTATGATTCTGCATCCCTAGGGCAATTGTACTCTGAGCACCTCGTTGTACATTATGTTCCACAGGAGTGGTCCCAAGACCGACCCCTGTGGGACCCCTGCTGTGACCATGTAACTCCTAGTACCGTCTTCCGTATCATAAGTTAATAGTCGATCGGACAGGTAGTTGGATATTATACGGAAAAGGGAGGACGGTATCCCTATTCGGTCTAAGGCTTCCAGTATTCGAGACCAGCTTGCTGAGTTAAAGGCATTGCGGATGTCCAACGTAGTACTCCTTCTCTCCCCACCTCCATCGGGTGCCCTCTATTGCTTTAGTAGCAATATCTACCACCGCCTTAATTGCGTCTACCGTAGATCTAGCCTTACGAAATCCGTATTGCTGCTTACTAGTCGGTTGTACACGATCCTCTCCAGAACCTTTCCCGCCGTGTCCAGTAGGCAGATTGGCCTGTATCCCGAGGGTTCCTCTATTGGCTTATTCCCTTTCGGTAGGAGGATTAATTTCTGTCGCTTCCATCTCTTGGGAAATACACCGTCCTGCAGACATCTATTGTATGTCTCGGCGAAGGCGTCGGGTTTTGTCAGCATGGATAGCTTGAGCGCCTTGTTTGACACCCCATCTGGTCCTGGTGCCTTTTTGTCGTCTAGCTTCTTGCTTGCCACTACTACTTCGTCTGTTGACACCTGCTGCACAAGTTCCGTGCTGCGTAAGCAGCTGGCGACCTCCAATCTTGGGTGATGGGGGAACAGTGCTTCAACAGGTTGGACAGGTCACGCGGGTTGTGCCCTGGCTGCGTATCTTCTTCGTGACGATCTTATAAGCCGTGCCCCACGGGTTTACATCGGCCACGTCGCATATTTGCTGGAAGCAGCTGGATTCGCTTAGTTTGATACTTCTTTTGAGGTCTCGCTTGGCTGCCCGCAGGTTTCCAGCCTAGATGAACAGTCTTGGCGGCCTCGGGCTCGTTGGGAGCGTCTTCTAGCGCGTAGGCAGGCCTTCCTTAGGTCGCTGATTTCCTCGTTCCACCAGTAGCAAGGTGCTCCTCTTCTGTTTGGCTTCCTCCTGGGCATGGATAAGTCGCACGCGTCCGAGATGTTTTCAATAAGCTGCTGTGCCATGTCTTCTGCTGACTACGTGGCCCCAGTCCATCGAGCATGGCGTAGGGAATCCGTGTATGTTTCCTTGTCTAGGCAGTTGTCCTTCCATTTGGGGCCTGTTGTTTTGGGCTGCTGTTTTCTCCGCCCTCTCCCGTGGATCTCAAAATGTACTGCTTGGTGGTCGCTGAATGTGAATTCATTGCTGACTTTCAGGGTGAGGTCTATAATAGAGCCTCTACCGGCCTTGCAGTACGTGAGCTTCTGCCGGTCGTTTGCAAGGCCCAAGTCGATCGCCGCGAGCTCTTCTAGCAGGGTGGTCCCTCTCGCGTTGGTTTCCTTGCCTCCCCATTCCAGGGCCCAGGCGTTAAAGTCTCCGGCTATGCCGAGGGGAGCTCTGTTGCGAGCGTCTTCTGATATTTCCTCCAGCATGTTTTGGAACCGCCGCAGTTCCCAGCTTGGAGGTGCGTAGCAACTGTAAACGGTGATTCCATTAATCTTCGCTCTGACGAATCCTTCTTGTGCTGCTCTACCTACCTGGAGCGGTGAGTTAAGGGACCAGATGACCGCTTTTCCGCATTAACTTGCCCAGCCGCTTCCAGCGATAGGCTTGTATGGCTCGCAGATTATTGCGACGTCAGTCTTTCTCTCCCGTGTTGCTTGCGACAGCAGGGCCTGAGCAGCCTCGCAGGGGTTGAGGTTTAACTGTGTGAACTTAATTTTCTGTTGGCCAGGGCGCTCCTAACCACGGGGCACCTGCCGCTACCGGCAATGTGCTTGGGGTCATTGTTCCTGTCCTTGCAGAGCATGCACTGTGGTTCTTGTTTGTTGGATTTGAACCTTCGGCGCCTCGCAGATGTCCTCTCTGGTTGTGATATCGTCCAGGTCCTTGCACTCAATAGTGACTCGGAGGGACAGCGTCCGGACCTCTGCATTTTCGCCTAGCGTTTCGCCCACCAGCCTCCTAAATGCTGTGGTATTCTCTCCCGAATTCCTAAGCTGAAGTAGCAGTTCTTCTTTTTGTGTCCCCCTTATTTTTGTCACCGCTTTTCCGAGCTCGCCCAGTTTCTCGTCTGCTTTAACATTCCTCAGTATCTCTGAGTAGCTCGCTTCTCCTTTTGCCGATATGACTATAGAATCCGGTCGCGTCTTTTCCTTAAGCAATCCTTGCTCCTTTTCCGGGTGACCTCCTTCCTTTTTTTGTGGATGACCTCCTTCCACTTGTCGTCATCCGCTTTGGGGCTCGGTGTCTCCTGCACCGTTGTTACGGTAGCCTGATTACCGAGTGGCCCTCGGAGTCGCTTTGTTTGGGGCATCCGTACCGTGGCCTGCTTCCACTTGACGACTACCGTCGTCCTGAACAGAGGCGAGGTTTGACACGACTGGTGCGTCCTAATTACCTCCTTGGCTCCTTCGTCGTGTGGCTGGATGGCCGCCAGCTCGTAGAGCACTCTGATGCTCTCTATTTAGTCTCGCATGGGCTGGTGGATGGAGCATGTCTGCCAGCTTTGAGATCTCGTGCCCGAGTACTCGGCGTGCTGAGCTGCTCTGAGTTGCCGTAGTTTGATTCCGCTCTGAGTTCGTCTCTGCGGGGACGGCTGTTGCTCCATCTACTGGTGATCTCACCATTCTGCTGCTCTTTGCAAAAGCATCACAGCTCTCCTTCGTTTGTGGGGTTTGGATGTTACTCATTTTGTTGGATCCCAACGACTGAGCCGTTGTCCTTGTCCGTTGGACAGTCGCGTTATAATCTCCTGGTTGTCTTTGCAAGCATTGAGGTCCTGCGAGGGTTGACACCCGCCTTCATGGGGTCGAGTGTTCAGAGCCAGATCCGCGTTAATCAGGAATATTACATCTGAACCTATAATGCCAACTAAATGGCGATGATTCGAGGAGCGTGCTTGGAGATTTGCTATGTTTTAACGGGACGGGGGCGGTAACAGCATGAGCCTAGCAGTCATTTCGGCCAGATTTCACTCCGCTTACTGAGATGCTAGAATACTGTCGGCCGTCAGCCCAGGGGTCGTCTAGTCTTGTAGGGTTTTCCAGAGTTCGCAGTCTGAGACTTTACTGGTCTCAGTCTCAGTCGCCTTCTCGTGTTAGCTAGGCGCGTCACGGGTGTGCAGCGCCTACCCAGGGGATACCTGGTCACAACCGGAGGTCACGAGTTGCCTTAATTACCACGGAACGGAATCGACCTGGCCATATCCAGGTTAATGGCGTTTAGATTATTTTCGCCTGCAAGAGGCACCTGTCCGGGCAATAACATCCCCGTGTCATTTCAGTCGCCCCATACGACAAGCAATGACTAGCTGTGGTAGTATTCTATGGGCTGCTCACCACACGGCGTGTGTGTGTGTGTATGTTTTTTTTTTTGCTTACGGCATGGAGGTGAAAATCATCGTAAGAAACTGATGGCCCGGGCCAACCGTATGCACGATTCGCTGACTCCGTCAACATCTACGTACTAAACTCACCCCCCACTCACACACCACATTCCCCGCGGGATCACTGCAAAGTATTACTTCGCGGGGATGGGTTGCCTATTTTAGGCAGTCTCCATTATTCGTCGCTCCTTTTCGCATCGTCTCAGATCCCTCTGGATGCCTATTATGAGCTGACTTATATTCCTCCAGTTGTCCTCTCCTCACAGCATGAACGTTACTAGTCCCTCAGGTGGGGGTACAGAGCCTACTGCGTCTCTGTACCTCGAGCATTGGTACAGCACGTGTTCCGGGTCTTCCACCAGATTTGGGCAGGTCGGACACTCAGGAGTGTCCTCATGCCTGAACTTGTGGAGATACTTCCTGTACCCGCCGTGTCCAGTAAAAAACTGCGTTAGGTGGAAGTTAATTTCTCCGTTCCGTCTCCTAATCCATTGATCAAGATTGGGGATTAATTTATGTGTCCATCTCCCCTTGTTCGCCGTGTTCCATCTCTCCTGCCAAGTTGCCATTGAAGTTGCTCCCTCCGACCGTCGGATGACGTCCATTGAGACAGCCTCGCCTGTCGCTATTCGTGCTTTGTATATGTTCTCCATTTCCTTGGCCAATATATCCACTGGCAGCATGCCTGCCAATACTGTGGCCGCCTCGTCCGACACCGTCCGTAATCCAGAAATAGTGCGGAGTGCGCTTAGCCTGTAGGGGACAGACATTTTTCTTCTGAGGCTTTTCTGGCTTGCAACTGCTGATGCCCATATCGGTGCAGCATAGAGCAGCACGGAGGCTACAACTCTCGCGAGAAGCAGGCGTCTACCTGCTCTAGGTCCTCCTATGTTGGGTAGTATCCTCGAAAGAGCCGCCTGCATTTTTGCCGCTTCCTGGCTAACATAATCTCCGTGAGGTCGAAAGCTAAGCCTGTTGTCTAACAGCCACGCATCCAGCTGGCCACGATCCTTATGGCTGCATTCGCTGCCGCTTCTACTTCTTTTATTTCTTTGCCTACCACTACTAGGGCCAGATCATCTGCGAATCCTATGATTCTGCATCCCTGGGGCAATTGTACTCTGAGCACCTCGTCGTACATTATGTTCCACAGGAGTGGTCCCAAGACCGACCCCTGTGGGACCCCTGCTGTGACCATGTAACTCCTAGTACCGTCCTCCGTATCATAACTTAATAGTCTATCGGACAGGTAGTTGGATACTATACGGAAAAGGCAGGACGGTATCCCTATTCGGTCTAAGGCTTCCAGTATGCGAGACCAGTTTGCTGAGTAAAAGCCATTGCGGATGTCCAACGTAACCACCGCGCAGTACTCCTTGTCTCCCTACCTCCATCGGGTACCCTCTATTGCTTTAGTAGCAATATCGACCACCGCCTTAATTGCGTCGACCGTAGATCTAGCCTTACGAAATCCGCATTGCTGTTTGGACAGGGCCTCTTTCTCTTCAACCTCCCTTATTAGACGGTTGTACACGATCCTCTCCAGAACCTTTCCCGCCGTGTCCAGTAGGCAAATTGGCCTGTGTGTGTGTGTTTTTTTTTTTTTTTTTTTTTATAGGGGGGAAAGCGTTTAAAGCCGAAAAGTGTGGGACTTTCACCCACTAAAACCACCACCTACTCTCCGTTTCCCTCTCGCGGAACGACCGCTAAGTATTACCTCTCAAGGGGGAGATGGCATGAAAGCCTCTTCTAGGATCTTATCTAGAGTTAGAACTTGAATTGCGCTGTCTTTCAGCGCGACGCAAGGATTTGATGATTTCTGCAGCCATGTGGGTTACTGCAACCCAATTGTTTTGCGAGCTAGGTAGGATATCTATTAAGTCAGTGACTGTAAAATTTCTCCCAATACTTTGGCTTAGCTCTTCCCGTTCAGCAGAAAATCTGGGACAGACAAAAAAGACGTGTTCTGCTACGTCTATGGTCCGCGCACAGTGTGTGCAAAACGGATCCGTCTCATGCCTAAACCTAAAGAGATAGGATTTTAAGCATCCATGTCCTGTCAGTAGCTGGGTCAAGTAGAAGTCGGTTTGTCATTGCTGGTCCCCAGATCGATGACGCGTAGAGGAGCATCGACTGGACCACGTTGCAGATCAGCCGTCTGCTGCGCTGTCTAGGGCCTCCAGTGTTCGCCATTATGCCAGATAGTGCATTTGTAGCTGTACTCGCCTTTCCACCTGCGTATTTAAGATGCTCCTTGAAGCTGAGCCTGTGATCCAGCAAGATAGAAGGCTTGGAAACTACCTCAGTTTCGTCCACTATGATGTTGGCGGTTTCCACTTGCTTCCGGCTGCTGATGAGAACTGCCTCTGTTTTTTGCGCAGCTAGGTTGAGGCCATTTTCTACAAGCCACCTAGTCACCTTGTGGGCTGCTTCATTGGTTTTTCTCTCCACCTGCGCTTTCTCTTTCGCCACCGTGACGATTGCAATGTCGTCAGCGAAGCCTACGATGCTGCAGCCAGGTGGTAGAGCAAGGGGCCAAGCACCGATTCTTGAGGAACGCTCCCAGTAATGGCGTACTTGCGTCGTCCTGCAGTCGTGTCGTATATGAGTACCCGGTCCTTGAAGTATCCGGTGTGTGTGTGTATGTATGTGTGTGTGTGTGTGTGTGTGTGTGTGTGTGTGTGTGTGTGTGTGTGTGTGTGTGTGTGTGTGTGTGTGTGTGTGTGTGTGTGTGTGTGTGTGTGTGTGTGTGTGTGTGTGTGATGTGTGTGTGTGTGGTGAAAATCTTCGTAAGATACTGATGGCCCGGGCCAACCGTATGCACGATTCGCTGACTCCGTCAACACCTACGTACTAAACTCACCCCCCACTCACACACCACATTCCCCGCGGGATCACCGCAAAGTATTACTTCGCGGGGATGGGTTGCCTATTTTAGGCAGTATCCATTATTCGTCGCTCCTTTTCGCATCGTCTCAAATCCCTCTGGATGCCTATTATCAGCTGACTTATATTCCTCCAGTTGTCCTCTCCTTCCAGCATGAACGTTACTAGTCCCTCAGGTGGAGGTACAGAGCCTACCGCGTCTCTGTACCTCGAGCATTGGTACAGCACGTGTTCCGGGTCTTCGTCCAAATTTGGGCATGTCGGACACTCAGGGGTGTCCTCATGCCTGAACCTGTGGAGATACTTCCTGTACCCGCCGTGTCCAGTAAAAAACTGCGTTAGGTGGAAGTTAATTTCTCCGTTCCGTCTCCTAATCCATTGCTCCAGATTGGGGATTAGTTTGTGTGTCCATCTCCCCTTGTTCGCCGTGTTTCATCTCTCCTGCCAAGTTGCCATTGATTTTGCTCTCTCCGACCGTCGGATGACGTCTATTGAGACAGCTTCGCCTGTCGCTATTCGTGCTTTGAATATGTTCTCCATTTCCTTGGCCAATATATCTACCGGCAGCATGCCTGCCAATACTGTGGCCGCCTCGTCCGACACCGTCCGGAATCCAGAGATAGTGCGGAGTGCGCTTAGCCTGTAGGGGACTGACATTTTCCTGCTGAGGCCTTTCTGGCTTGCAATTGCTGATGCCCACATCGGTGTAGCATAGAGCAGCACGGAGGCTACAACTCTCGCGAGGAGTAGGCGTCTACCTGCTCTAAGTCCTCCTATGTTGGGTAGTATCCTCGAATGGGCCGCCTGCATTTTGGCCGCTTTCTGGCTAACATAGTCTATGTGAGGTCGAAAGCTAAGCCTGTTGTCTAACATGACCCCCAGATACTTGATGGAAGCCTTTGACTAGATACTAACGCTGTCTACCTGAAATCTAGCAAACTCAACTATCTTGCGGCTTGTGATGAGCACAGCCTCTGTTTTATGGCCTGCCAGCTCCAGGCTAGCGCCACGCATCCAGCTGGCCACGATCCTTATGGCTGCATTCGCTGCCGCTTCTACTTCTTTTATTTCTTTGCCCACCAGTACTAGGGCCAGATCATCTGCGAATCCTATGATTCTGCATCCCTGGGGCAATTGTACTCTGAGCACCTCGTCGTACATTATGTTCCACAGGAGTGGTCCCAAGACCGACCCCTGTGGGACCCCTGCTGTGACCATGTAACTCCTAGTACCGTCTTCCGTATCATAAGTTAATAGTCGATCGGACAGGTAGTTGGATATTATACGGAAAAGGGAGGACGGTATCCCTATTCGGTCTAAGGCTTCCAGTATTCGAGACCAGCTTGCTGAGTTAAAGGCATTGCGGATGTCCAACGTAGTACTCCTTCTCTCCCCACCTCCATCGGGTGCCCTCTATTGCTTTAGTAGCAATATCTACCACCGCCTTAATTGCGTCTACCGTAGATCTAGCCTTACGAAATCCGTATTGCTGCTTACTAGTCGGTTGTACACGATCCTCTCCAGAACCTTTCCCGCCGTGTCCAGTAGGCAGATTGGCCTGTATCCCGAGGGTTCCTCTATTGGCTTATCCCCTTTCGGTAGGAGGATTAATTTCTGTCGCTTCCATCTCTTGGGAAATACACCGTCCTGCAGACATCTATTGTATGTCTCGGCGAAGGCGTCGGGTTTCGTCAGCATGGCTAACTTTAGCGCCTTGTTTGGCACCCCATCTGGTCCTGGAGCCTTTTTGTCGTCTAGCTTCTTGCCTGCCACTACCACTTCGTCTGTCGACACCTGCTGCACAAGTTCCGTGCTGCGTGAGCGGCTGACGACCTCCAATCTTGGGTGATGGGGGAACAGTGCCTCAACTATAGTGGCGAGTGCGGTAGGACAGGTCACACGGGTTGTTCGCTGGCTGCGTATCTTCTTCGTGACTACCTTATACGCCGTGCCCCACGGGTTTACATCGGCCTCGTCGCATATTTGCTGGAAGCAGCTGGATTTGCTTTGTTTGATACTTCTTTTGAGGTCTCGCTTGGCTGCCCGCAGGTCATCCAGCCTAGATGCAAAGTCTGGGCGGCCTCGGGCTCGTTGGGAGCGTCTTCTAGCGCGTAGGCAGGCCTTCCTTAGGTCGCTGATTTCCTCGTTCCACCAGTAGCAAGGTGCTCCTCTTCTGTTTGGCTTCCTCCTGGGCATGGATAAGTCGCACGCGTCCGAGATGTTTTCCATAAGCTGCCGTGCCATGTCTTCTGCTGACTCCGTGGCCCCAGTCCATCGAGCATGGCGTAGGGAATCCGTGCATGTTTCCTTGTCTAGGCAGTTGTCCTTCCATTTGGGGCCTGTTGTTTTGGGCTGCTGTTTTCTCCGTCCTCTCCCGTGGATCTCGAAATATACTGCTTGGTGGTCGCTGAATGTGAGTTCATTGCTGACTTTCCATGTGGTTAGCCTATAGAGTGAGCTGCTGAGCAGGGTGAGGTCTATAATAGAGCCTCTACCAGCCTTGCAGTACGTGAGCTCCTGCCCGTCGTTTGCAAGGCCCAGGTCGATCGCCGCGAACTCTTCTAGCAGGGTGGTCCCTCTCGCGTTGGTTTCCTTGCTTCCCCATTCCATGGCCCAGGCGTTAAAGTCTCCTGCTATGACGAGGGGAGCTCTGTTGCGAGCGTCTTCTGATATTTCCTCCAGCATGTTTTGGAACCGCCGCAGTTCCCAGCTTGGGGGTGCGTAGCAACTGTAAACGGTGATTCCATTAATTTTCGCTCTGACGAATCTTCGTGTGATGCTCTGACTTCCTGGAGCGATGAGTTGAGGGACCAGATGGCCGCTTTTCCGCATTTACTTGCCACCCAGCCGCTTCCTGCGATAGGCTTGTATGGCTCGCAGATTATTGCGACGTCAGTGTTTCTCTCCCGTGTTGCTTGCGACAGCAGGGCCTGAGCAGCCTCGCAGTGGTTGAGGTTTAACTGTGTGAACTTCATTTTCTGTTGGCCAGGGCGCTCCTAAACACGGGGCATCTGCCGCTACCGGCAATGTGATTGGGGTCATTTTTCCTGTCCTTGCAGAGCATGCACTGTGGCTCTTGTTTGCAGTCCTTAGCCAGATGGTCCTTTCCTCCGCATCGTCGGCACAGATTCGATCTGTCCAGTTCACTCTTGCAGTGTCTTGCAAGGTGTCCAAACTCGAGGCATCTGAAACATCTGGTGATGTTTATCCGCTCGCGGATTCTTGAGTTGACCCAGCCAACTTTCAGGAAACCTACCGAGAGGGTCTTTTTCGCGCTTTCCGCTGGTAGTCTTATAGTCGCCGTTTGTGTTTGGCCATACGATTTACGGAGGCTAATATTCTCTGGGGTTATGTCCAATATTTGGATTTGACCCCTCATCGCCTCGCAGATGTCCTCTCTGGTCGTGATCTCGTCCAGGTCCTTGCACTCAATAGAGACTCGGTGGGACAGCGTCCGGACCTCTGCATTTTCGCCTAGCGTTTCGCCCACCAGGCTCCTAAATGCTGTGGTATTCTCTCCCGAATTCCTAAGCTGAAGTAGCAGTTCTTCTTTTTGTGTCCTCCTTATTTTTGACACCGCTTTTCCGAGCTCGCCCAGTTTCTCATCGGCTTTAACTTTTTTCAGTATCTCTGAGTAGCTCGCTTCACCTTTTGCCGAGATGACTATAGCATCCGGTCGCGTCTTTTCCTTAAGCAATCCCTTACTCTTTTTCCGGGTGACCTCCTTCCTTTTTTTGTGGGTTACCTCCTTCCACTTGTCGCCGTCCGCTTTGGGGCTCGGTGTCTCCTGCACCGTTGTTACGGTAGCCTGGTTGCCGACTGGCCCTCGGATTCGCTTAGTTTGGGGCGTCCGTACCGTGGCCTGCTGCCGCTTGACGTCTACCGTCGTCCTGAAAAGAGGCGAGGTTTGACACGACTGGTGCGTCCTAATTACCTCCTTGGCTCCTTCGTCGTGTAGCTGGATGGCCGCCAGCTCGTAGAGCACTCTGATGCTCTCTATTGAGTCTCGCATGGGCTGGTGTATGGAGCGTCGCTTGCCATCTTCGAGCATGTCTACCAGCTTTGAGATCTCGTGCCCGAGTTCCCGGAGTGCTGAGCTGCTCTGAGTTGCCGTGGTTTGGTCCCGCTCTGAGTTCGTCTCTGCGGGGACGGCTGTTGCTCCATCTACTGGTGATCTCACCATTCTGCTGCTCTTTGCAAAAGCATCACAGCTCTCCTTCGTTTGTGGGGTTTGGATATTACTCATTTTGATGGGTCCCAACTCCTTAGCCGTTGTCCTTGTCCGTTGTACATTCGCGTTATAATCTCATGGTTGTCTTTGCAAGCAGTGAGGCCATGCGAGGGTTGACACCCGCCTTCATGGGGTCGAGTGTTCAGAGCCAGATCCGCGTTAATCAGGAATATTACATCTGAACCTATACTGCCAACTAAATGGCGACGATACGAGGAGCGTGCTTGGAGATTTGCCATGTTTTAACGGGACGGGAGCGGTAACAGCATTAGCCTAGCAGTCATTTCGGCCAGATTTCACTCCGCTTACTGAGATGCTAGAATACTGTCGGCCGTCAGCCCAGGGGTCGTCTAGTCTTGTATGGTTGTCCAGAGTTCACAGCCTGAGACATTACTGGTCTCAGTCTCAGTCGCCTTCTCGTGTTAGCTAGGCGCGTCACGGGTGTGCAGCGCCTACCCAGGGGATACCTGGCCACAACCGGAGGTCACGAGTTGCTTTAATTACCACGGAACGGAATCGATCTGGCCATTTCCAGGTTAATGGCGTTTAGATTATTTTCGCCTGCAAGAGGCACCTCTCCGGGCACTTACATCCCCGTGTCATTTTCAGTCGCCTCATACGACAAGCAATGGCTAGCTGTGGTAGTATTCTATGGGCCGCTTACCACACGGCTGGGTGTGTGTGTGTGCGTGTGTGTGTGTGTGTGTGTGTGTGTGTGTGTGTGTGTGTGTGTGTGTGTGTGTGTGTGTGTGTGTGTGTGTGTGTGTGTGTGTGTGTGTGTGTGTGTGTCTGGGTCTCTGTCTGTTGTAGTGTTTTCATGCATAACTCAACTTGTAACACTTTATTGGAAGTATAAACAAATGTAAAGAATCAATCCAAGCGCATAGCATAAATACAATCGTATATATGTATGCACATACACATGCAAATACATACATACAGTGCTGCGCACATGAGTAACATGAACCCACTTGAGCAGGCCAAGCTAGCGTGGGAACGCTGAGCTTGCCCTTTTGCCGCTCTGAGAGTAAGCGCACATATGTATGAGTTCACCCGCTCTTTCTCTCTTTGTATCTGTTAACCAATAGCAGCATTAGTTTCTTTATGTCATCCATAGGCTAAGAACATTTTTGAAGACAATAAAATCATTCGGAATATGAACATGAATAAGCACTGACGTGCGTTTAATATCTAAAATATCTAAAGAGTTATTACAAGGCGTCCGTGACTTGGTCCGAAGTGAAAAAGAAAAGTGTTTAAGAAATATAAATAAACACAACAATTTCTGACAGTAAAACAAACTTCTGATATATATTCTGTAACTCAAGAATAAATGCCAATAATTAACAAAGGCTCCGTACAGTGCACTGCAATTTTCGGATTATATATATAATGAGCAGCAGCAGCAGTTTATAAAATTGTGAGAGGCAGTCCGCCTCTTGCACCAACGTTGAAAGTGAAAACTAAAAGCAAAAAAAGATGAGCAACGTTGATCTACAAAGTATATGAAAGTGTGAGAGGCAGTCCGCCCCATGCACCAACGCTGGAATGAAAACTAAAAGTAATAATAGATGAGCAACAATGGACTGGAAGAGGCTACTCCTATTGAGCAAAGGGATGCACCCAGCTTGAAAGAGGCCTTAGAGGTGTATGCAAGCGATGGACCACGCCCACTCACAATAGCTGAGTACAGGGCGCGATAAGAGAAGAAACAGAAGAAGAAGACAAAAAGAAACGGACAAAGAATAAAACTATTACAACAGAGTAGACTTATAAAGGACTTCATCAAAATAGCGGCAACGCCCCAGGAAATGTTAGTTATTTTTTCATCTAGTTCAATTTGGTGAAAACCTGACATAAGATCGAGACTTGAAAAATATTTAGCTCGTCCTAAACGGTCAAGTATTTCCTCAATTCTTCGCAGTGGATATTTATCTGCTAAAATTTTGGCGATAATCAACTACTAAACGCCATTTTTTCTTCTTTGAATTTGGGACAGATTTCTTGGGTACCAAGAAAGTGGGCTATTGTATTCTGAGATAGAAGGTTCTACTATACCATTTTTTATTAGTTTTTCGACCTGCTTGTTAATTTCTGGCTTTTCTATTTCTGCATTTCTGTAGTTTTTAATATATACGGGTGTTTTGTCTGCTAATCTTAATTTTTGTTTATAAAATTGCTTCTGTTTCTAGACCAAATATGTCACTGTATTTGGTACATAAACCAGTAAGCTTGTTTTTATATTGGTCAGGGAATTTTAATTTATTTATGACTTCATTTCTTCTATTGCTAGTACTAAAGTTATTTATTTTGATTTCATATTCTTGTAGTGACTCAAATTTTATTTTTGGATTTTGAATTTTTATATATTTACTAGTTGTATTTAAAATACGGATTATTGCGCTATTACTTGTTACGATACAGTTTGCTATTATTACCCCAGGGTGTATTTCCTGGTTTGGTATAAGAACTGTATCTTCATTTGTCAGAAGTGTCATTTTTCTCATTACCTCTGTTCTAGCTGGTAATAATATTGAGTTATCAATATCATTATGTAATAGCGGTACATGTATTTGATAATTAAGTGATTCTGGTTTCATAATGAATTCATCATGTTGGTAATCTATTATGCAATTGAATTTTCTGATTAAGTCGAGTCCAAGAATTCCATCGCATGCTATGGGAAATTCATTGTGGACTATTTGGAAATTGTGACTGATTACGAAGTAATCGAAAAGTAGATCATTTGTGGATTGTCCAATTGACTCTATTGTTCCCTGTCTGCTTCCTGTGATACTTGTTTTGTAGTCTTGATTTACATTTGAATCTGTTTTATCGTTCTTTAAAATTGAGATATATGCTCCTGTATCTACCAGCAGAGTAAATGTATTTTGTGTATTTTGATGAGACTACTGAGACTTAGATTTATATGCAATATAATAGTTATAGTTTTCCGAGTTGCCCTGTGTAACTGGGATTTGGTTTTGCTGTTTGGATCCTCTGTTTGAGCCGCCTCGAGGATTGCCTCTGTTATCGTTGTTTCTATTACCATTATTGTTGTTATTTCTGTAGCCGCCTCTGTTGTATGGTCGGCCTTTATAATTACCTCTGCCGCGGTTTCCACCACGAGGAGAGTATTTAAGTAATAATAAAAGTAAAGTATAAGTTTATCCGGTTGCTTCTGTGCAACTATTGACAAATTTGGATATGGCATCATTCATGTTATTGAATGTGCCTGCCTGCATGATAAGTTTTACCTTATCTATAGCGCAGTTCTTAGTCATGGCCTTGACTGCTTGGACTGTACTGTATTTATTGGCCAATTTTGGCGTTAAGCCATCGTTTATAAAAGCTCCTTCTAAATCTTTTGTTGACTGCTCAACCTCTTGAGTGTACTGGTTGGCAGTTTTGCTCTTTTGTTGCAAGTTAAGTAGTTTGGCTGACAATACTTCGACTGATTCGCCTTTTACTGTGCTTGATAATTTTGCAGTGATTTGAGCAATAGTTTGCCCATTGCTTTTCAAGTTTCTTGCATGGCCTTTAAGTTTTGTCCTAATAAGACTGACAGCTGTTGCTTCATGATCTTCTTTTAGTGAGTCAATAAAATTTAAAGCATCTTTGAAGCTTTGTAAGTTTTCTGTCTTTCCATCAAACGCTGGTTAGAGCGATGAAGATAGTTTGAGAAAGCTTATATCTGTTTGGGCTTTAGTATCTGATGGTTTAGTATCAGCTGGAAATGAAAGTATTTTCTCGTCGAATGACGCTGAAGTGTTAAGAGAATGTGGAAAGAATATTGTTATATTGTGCCTTTCCGATATTCGTTTAATGTTTTCTCTTAGCTGGCTTAATGCATCAACTGTCTGTGTTGAATGCAGATCTGTTAGTCTTGTTGCATTATCACACATAACTTGACGGCTGATATTGTAGGAGTCTACAAGAATATTAATGTGTTTTAGCTTTGTCTCGTTTGAAACAGGTGCGCTTTTGTTAAGACACTTGAAAGATTTATTAAACTCTTCACGTTTTTCCCTAAGAATGGTAACGATTTGCGTCCATTCCATTTATGGGAATTTGTTTGATGAATAATTTTATTTATTATATTGTTGTTTATTATAGTATTGGATGCTCTTTAAAAAACGACCTAACTTGTATACCTGGAAGGGCTGTCAATACTGTGTACTGTGCTGTGAAAAATCTAAATGAAATGTATCCACATATAAAGTTTCTAATTCATGTATGCTTACTGGGGTCGTTGAGATCAATTGTTGAATTCTTTCTTTAAAACAGGCCTCTCTAACATAGACTTCTTTTTTTTTTTTTTTTTTTTTTTTTTTTTAACGCGAATCCCGATGCAACGTACTGCATCCCACCTCCCGCCCAACCGACCGAGGGGCGCAGTCGTGTAACGTACGACACGAAATGCAAAATAAATATGAAGAAAAAAAATATTAAAAAAAAAACGTCGATACAAACTACGAGTATGTGTACAAATACAATTTCAAATAAAAATAGGACTATCTACTTGCTAAATAGTTTAGAATAGAAGACTTTATACGAGGAAGAGAAGCTTCCGAACAGAATACTCTGTAATGCTTGTTATAGTCATCACAGAGGACCCTGAACGGTTCATGCAAGGCATAATTAGTGGAGCAAAATTGAAGCGATAAAGGTACAAAATTACGTGTTAGTCTAGTAGGGATAGAGAAATTTAATTGGCTAGTCAACACAGAAGAGTCGATTTCACCAGTAATTAATTTATGAATAAATATTACACCCAGCATGGTTCTACGATTAATTAAAGAAGGAAGGTTAATCATCAGAAGTCTACTGGAGTATGACGGTAACCGCACACGAGGATCCCAATTTAAACCCCTAAGGGCAAACAACAAGAATTGTTTCTGAACGGATTCAATTCTGTCCTGATGGGTAGCATATTGTGGTGACCAGATACATGAGGCATACTCAAGAATAGGTCGTACCAAAGATATATAAAGTGTTTTTGTCGTGTACGGTATTAACATGAGAGTCGAATTTAAGTTTATGATCAAGGATGACACCTAGATCATTAACTTCATTAGAAGTACTATTAACACGCTCAAGCGGTATGCTATCAAGGATGTAAGAAACCAATTGAGGAGGGCTTCTATAGAAGGTCATTACCTTACATTTAGAGCAGTTTAAGTTTAACAGGTTGGCTAGACACCAAGCCTGAAACGCATCAATGTCCGCTTGTAAGAGATAACATGATGCCATATCCTTATATGCAAGGCACAATTTTACATCATCAGCATACATTAATACTCGAGAGTGAGACAGTATCGAGGGAAGGTCATTGATGAAAAGAGTAAAGAGTAGCGGGCCAAGATGACTACCTTGAGGAACACCGGAAGTCACCAGAATACGTTTAGAAAATGAATTTCTGAAAAGAACCTTTTGGGTTCTGTCACGCAAATACTCTGAAATCCAGTTCAAAAGATTGACTGGGAAGCCGAGAAGGCTTAATTTATGAAGCAGCAAGGAATGGTTGACAGAGTCGAAAGCCTTACTGAAATCAGTATAGATGACGTCAGTCTGCTTTCTTTTCTTAAACCCATCAATTACAAACGAAGTAAACTCAAGAAGGTTAGTGGTTGTAGATCTGCGCTTCACGAACCCATGCTGGGAAGGTGAAATAATAGAACTACATAAATGCTGCAGTTGAGATGTTATAATTCTCTCAAAAGCTTTAGGTATAGCGGATAATTTGGAAATACCTCTATAGTTTTCGACTTCGGACTTACTCCCTTTCTTATGGAGAGGTATAATGTATGATTCCTTCCAGATGGTCGGAAAAGATGAAGTGCTTACGGACAATTCAAAAAGTTTTAAAACAGGTTTACATAATGCTGCAGCGCAGTATCTAAGCACGCAAGCAGGAACACCATCAGGGCCCGGTGAGTAAACCGGCTTGATAGTATTAAGGTCGCTAAGAAGCGAACTTTCGGTAATAATGGGATTAAAGATGCAGTTTGACCGCTGTAACTGATAAGGATAAGGCTGATTTTTATTATACCTAGAGGAGGAGTAGGTAGTTTGAAAAAAGTTTGCGAACAGATCGGCTATGCCTGGATCAGTGTTCGCGCTCTCATCTGCAAACTTAACCGAAGAAGGCAAAGTAGATGTCTTTCGTTTAGAATTGACAAAGTTAAAAAATTGCTTAGGATTATGTGAAAATTGAAGGCGACAACGCCGAAGGTAATTCTTATAGCAGATGGAATTTTGGGTGGAAAAATTTGATCGGGCAACTGCATAGCGGGAGAAATCGGAGTGATTTCCCGATTTCTTAAACTTTTTATAACACCTCGACTTCACGTTTTTTAACCTCATAAGTTCATTTGAGAACCAGGGAGGCCTATCAGGCCTCGCAGGGTGATCAAGAGGAACGCAGACATCAAAAATCGGGTACAAGGTGTCATAAAAAAGTTTCACGGCAACATCAATGTCTGCACAATTGTACAGTTGGGACCAGTCGACTTGCAGAATAAGATCATTTAGCTTATGAAAATCAGCTTTTCTGAAACAACGCATGCGTTCAGCTAATTCCGATTCCTTGATAGGGACTCGGGCTGGTAAATCAATGACCATTTCCAGAGTTGGATGAAAAGGGTCTTCAGGAAGTGTAAGCGGATTGATCCTGTGCACAACACTGTTGAACGAATCCAACACGAAAATTAGATCAAGAGATCTGTTTCTTGAATTGCGCACACGATTAACCTGCCGTAAGGACATTTCATGTATACCATCAATAAATTCGTTTGACGATGACGGCAACAGAAAGTTTGAGTCTGATGGCGATGACCACTCGACAACAGGAAGATTAAAGTCCCCAAGAACTACTAATAGGTCTCTATCAGAAAGAAGGGAGGAGATAGATTTAATAGCGTTAAGATGGGTTTGATAGATAGACAAATTAGATAGAGGAGGTAAATATGAACATGTAATGAAGATAGAAAAAGTACCAAATACAACTCGTACAGCCACCAACTCAATCTCTGAGATGGGAAGATCAATGCGTTCCGACGAAAGAGCAGACTCGACAGCTATAAGTACTCCTCCTCCGATACGGGAAGCTCGATCGCATCTATAAGTGGTGTATTTGGAGGTAAAAATTGAAGAGTCTGAGATGTCCGGCCTCAGCCAGGTCTCAGTAAAAGCGATAATTTGAAAATTAAAAGCAAGAGAGTCTAAATACAGTTTAGCGAGTTTAGATTTAAGACCTCTAACATTCTGGTAGGCAAGCTCGAAAGATGGAATTAGTTTTTTGACGCAGCAACTAAAGTTGATGCGCCATTAGAAATAGGTGGTAATAAAATCGGAGTCCGATTTTTCTTTTTGGCTTTCTATTCTTTTACTATTAAGTGCTCCGGCCAAAACTCTTTACAACAAATATCAGTAAATATTTCTGGCGGAACACTTATTTTAAAGGACGCAATATTCCTTTCATAGGCGAACTTAAATTTCTCCACCAGTATACCTGGGGCTTGAATTTTTGCCTGTATAAAGGCTTTTACATCATCTGATGAAAAGTGAGGGGCAAGCCTAGAAACAAAAATAAGTCTCTTCGGTGGAACACCGACTAGAGGCTTAGGTGCCACAGTTAGGACAGTGGGAACACTATTAACTATGGTACCTATAACAGCCGGTAGTCCGGACGACGAGCCTTCTAGCGGCTGTTGTAAATTTAATTGTTGCTGTCGCCCTTTCGGAACACCCACGACAGCGGACGACACGGATAATTCAACTGATTTTTCTGGTGCCGATGTCACACATTTCGGGACAGAATCAGTGTCCGCAGCAGACCTCACAGCTACCGGAGTAACAAACGAGATGAGCTGCTGTGTAATCGGTGTAGTAGGCTGCTGAATAGCAGTCGGAGGCTGAAGGGTATTAGGCAACGGCAGATCACAAGGAGTGGGCTTTTTAGACCCCGGAGACTCATCTAATAGTTTAAGGCTATTAAATTGGGTGTCCAGGGCTGTGAGCTGATCGTCAAGTTTACGAAATCCAACAATCAGGCCCCTAAAGCCACTCCTGGTCTGACGCATAAACGCCCGCATTTCACCATCAATCTCCCTACACGAGTCGCAACTATAGTGTAAACCATTTCGTTTGGCAACAGCATCCCCCACAAGACCAGTGTAACCCGCACATTTAGAATGCACGACATTATCACACAGCCAACAAGGTATGCTGGATTGACTTGCCGTAATTGGCATTTGGCAAGTTTTTATAAAACAGACAATTTTATGGTCCATTATTATGGGTCTCTACTGTATTAACACAGCCAAATGTAAAAAGAGAGTTATTTAGATTAGATTAATAGCGTATGGAGCACCAACAAGCGGCAGAAAGTAGAAAAAGATCAAAGCGCAAGTTGAAAAGTTGAGAGAGCGCGAGAGTGCGAGAGTAGTCTATTTATAGATTGCTTGCTTGCCCACGAAATCTTGCACACCAGAGAGGCGATGTGCAGTTAAACATAAACAACAAACAACAACAAGAAGCTTACCCACAGAGCTAAATAGCGCAAGCGCACAAACAAAAATGCACAAGAACACAGGTTTAAAAGAAATAATATTTAAATAAAAAAAATGCACAGACCACAAGCATGCACTCGCGATAAATAAAAAATAAACCGAGAAGGCGAACAGAATAGTAGAAATATATAAAATATAAATAATTAAAACGCCGGTGTTTTATTAAATCAAAAACAAAACGGAGAGCACAAAAAAACACGTCTGTTCGCTTCAAGTGGAGATGATCTCTCTTTCTCTTATTGCTTCTATTGTGTCCAGTCTCAAGAATTTCCTTATCTTTTTTTGATCAATTTTTATATATTTTATTTTTCAGTTTAATTTCATTGTTTTATTTCTTCTTTTCATATCTCATTGTATACATTTTTACATTTTGTACTTTGTTATATTTTGTTTATCATAAGCTCTTCTTAAGTATTTCTTTTTTAAACAGTTGTTGTGCAGTTTGTAAATTTTATAAAACAAATTTATGCACATTATAATTACTATTATTATTAACAATGTAACAATCAGCATCTGATCTGGAGTCTCGACTTCAACTTTATTCATTACATTAGCAGTGGAGTCCACTGTCTTGGTATCTACTAAACGCATGTTGGGTCTGTTTTCTAAGCTTATTGAGGATCTTATGCCATATACATATGGCTTATTTTGAGATTCAAATTCGGTTTTACTTTTTTTATTATCCTCATACATAGGATAATTACTGTTTTTACAGAATCAGCTCGTATAACTTTACGGGCTATGTTTTTACAGAATACCTATCGTTTCGCATAACTTTACGGGCTATGTTTCTAATCGGGCAGAAAAAATTCTGCTCAATTTAAAAAAAAAATTTATATTTAGTTAGTGAGCATATATATGTTGCTCATGGAATGCGCTCAGACGGAGCGTGGGATATGCAGCGTAAGCATAAACGGTCAGCTAGAGAGGCTAGTGAACCGCGCTGCGTAATATGAGCCAGAGCCAATATATAAAGTGGCTCTGGGCTTGTTTAATGTATAATTGTTATTATATGCATCAAAATGCCGCATACTTTATATTCGTATATAGGGTGTTCTTTTAATGCACATACACACTACACAAACGACGTCTTCCTTAGCCAGACGTGGCGAGCCGAATGTGCTAAAGGCGCGCCCAACGAAGCTCGGAGCCCAAAAAGAGGCAAGCACATCCAAACGGCCAAGGAATAGCATGCCAGAGCAGCGTAAAACTCCCTCCAAGAAGGCTAAACGCCAGGGTCAAAACCCAACGAAGCAGGCGGTGCTGACGCAACCCAAGACAGGCCCTGCCAACTCCAACCCACATGGTCATAATGGCAGCACAGAGAGGACACTCAAGACTCTAAGTGGCGATGTGGAGGGCATTCGCGAAGGGCGATCTTCTGCTGTGCCTCAATAGGAAGCCGGAGCACTCCACAAATGAGCTACAAGGAGCTGTGGAAAAGGCCCTGGGGAACCGGGCGTTGACTGAGACGTCCCAGGTTGAGATCAGGGACCTTGATGAGCTGGCGACTAAGGAAAAAGTGCTCGAAGCGGTTAAAAATGCCTTAAATGACGACTCCCTGCCGATTGAAGTGATCAAATCGCTGCGACCGTGGCTTGTCCAAAACCCAAATTGACTTCACCAAGGCAAATTCGAAAATAGACGCCATGGAAAAAGTGGTCGGCATAGCAACAAACGCCATCCAAGGATCGAGGTGGAAAAGTGGCACAAAAAAGTACTGCCTCATCGTCACGCTGAATGTTAAGAACGCATTTAGCACAGGCAGGTGGGAAAAAATATTGGATGCACTGTCAACGTTCCGCGTCCCATATTAGCTCCAGCAGATGATGCGCAGCTACTTTGCAGGAAGTTTGCTTCAATATAACACCGCAGATGGCTCCACGACACACCAAGTGTCCGCCGGGGTGCCCCAAGGCTCATTTCTGGGACCCCTCCTCTGGAACATCGTGTACGATGGCATCCTCCTACTGGAACTCCCGATCGATACAAGCATCATCGGCTTCGCGGACGACGTGGCCCTTGTAGTCATCGGCAAGGAATTGAAGGACGTAGAGGAATCGCGCAACCACAGCACCGTGTGCACCAATGGCTGGCAGCAGCTGGACTTGAGCTGGCTGCTCATAAAACAGAAGCGGGGCTGGTCCGCAGCCAAAAAAAGCTGGAAACAGCGCACATAAGAGTCGGCAGTGCGATAATAGAATAGCAGAATCCTGTCGAGAGCTATCCAGGATTATGCTGAACACTCGAGGACTAAAACAGCAGAGACGCCGTCTTCTCATGACCGTAAACAGAGCGGTGATAATGTACGCGCCCCCCATCTGGAGCAGAGCGTTGGCTGTTCCTAGTAACAGCCGGGGACTAAACTCAACATATCGCCTGAGCGCCCTACGGGTCAGGTGCGCCTTCCGGACGGTATCAGACGATGCGGCTCTGGTTATCGCAGGGATGCTTCCGCTTAACGAACTGGCCTCTAATGCGGTAGTTTGCTACAGGGCTCATGGAAACAGCACGGCAAACTCGGTTCGCACTGAGGCAGAGCATAGCACGATGGCGATCACGCTGGGATCGCTCATCTAAAGGACGCTGGACGCATAGGCTTATCTTAAACTTGGAAGCCTGGATAAATCGCAAGTATGGCAATAATAACTTTTATTTAACGCAGCTCCTATCCGGCCACGGATGCTTCAGGAGCTACTTGAAACGATTCGGCCACGACAACACAGACGAGTGTTCTTGGTGCGGCAGAGTAATCTTGGAGGAAGCGAACAGCGAACAGGCAGGAGCTGGGGGACAGCATGGACAGACCAATGACGGTGGACAACCTGGTCACGAACATGGTAGAGACAGCACAAAAGTGAGACGCAGCCAGGATCTTTGCAGTAGAAGTCATGCTGGAAGTCAGGAGAGTTGAGCGCACCAGACGGAGAGCGGAGGAAGACTAGGTAGCAAGACCATGCCTGTGAAGCAATGCTTGGCGGCCGTTCCGCAGGCAATCTACGCTACCTATTCAACACGCATCCCCCAACTACCACCTAAGCATAAAACGTTACATTTATACACTGTGATTATCAATTAAAGCGATGTAAAAAATAGAATAAAAAAAAAACAATTAAAAAAAACACACACACACACAGAGACTAGATGGGGTGCCAAACAAGGCGCTAAAGTTAGCCATGCTGACGAAACCCGACGCCTTCGCTGAGACATACAATAGATGTCTTCAGGACGGTGTAATTCCCAAGAGATGAAAGCGGCAAAAATTAATCCTCTTACCGAAAGGGGACAAGCCAATAGAGGAACCCTTGCGATACAGGCCAATCTGCCTACTGGATACGACGGGACAGGTTCAGGAGGGGATCGTGTACAACCGACTCATGAGGGTTGTTGAAGAGAAAGAGGCCCTGTCCAAAAAGCAATACGGATTTCGTAAGGCAAGATCTACGGTCGACGCAATTAAGGCGGTGGTCGATATTGCTACTAAAGCAATAGAGGGTACCCGATGGAGGTTGGGAGACAAGGAGTACTGCGCGGTGGTTACGTTGGACATCCGCAATGCCTTTAACTCAGCAAGCTGGTCTCGAATACTGGAAGCCTTAGACCGAATAGGGATACCGTCCTGCCTTTTCCGTATAATATCCAACTACCTGTCCGATCAACTATTAACTTATGATACGGAGGACGGTACTAGGAGTTACATGGTCACAGCAGGGGTCCCACAGGGGTCGGTCTTAGGACCACTCCTGTGGAACATAATGTACGACGAGGTGCTCAGAGTGCAATTGCCCAAGGGATGCAGAATCATAGGATTCGCAGATGATCTGGCTCTAGTAGTGGTAGGCAAAGAAATACAAGAAGTAGAAGCGGCAGCGAATGCAGCCATTAGGAACGTGGCCAGCGTGGCGCTAGCCTGAAGCTGGCAGGCCATAAAACAGAGGATGTGCTTATCACAAGCCGCAAGATAGTTGAGTTTGCTAGATTTCAGGTAGACAGCGTTAGTATCGAGTCAAAGGCTTTCATCAAGTATCTGGGGGTCATGTTAGACAACAGGCTTAGCTTTCGACCTCACGAAGACTATGTTAGCCAGAAAGCGGCAAAAATGCAGGCGGCCCTTTCGAGGATACTACCCAACATAGGAGGACCTAGAGCATGTAGCTGCCTACTCCTCGCGAGAGTTGTAGCCTCCGTGCTGCTCTATGCTGCACCGATTTGTGCATCAGCAGTTGCCAGAAATGCCTCAGAAGGAAAATGTCAGTCCCCTACAGGCTAAGCGCACTCCGCACTATTTCTGGATTCCGGACGGTGTCGGACGAGGCGGCCACAGTATTGGCAGGTATGCTGCCAGTAGATACATTGGCCATGGAAATGGAGAACATATACAAAGCACGAATAGCGACAGGCGACGCCGTCTCAATGGACGTCATCCGACGGTCGGAGAGAGCAACATCAATGGCAACTTCGCAGGAGAGATGGAACACGGCGAACAAGGGGAGATGGACACACAAATTAATCCTCAATCTGGAGGAATGGATTAGGAGACAGAACGGGGAAATTAACTTCCACCTAACGCAGTTTTTTACTGGAAACGCAAAGTAATACTTTGCGGTGATCCGGGTGAGTTTAGTACGTAGGTATTGACGGAGTCAGCGAATCGTGCATACGGTTGGCCCGGGCCATCAGTATCTTACGATGATTTTCACCTCCATGCCGTAGGCAAAAAAAAAAGGAGAAAACACACACACAGACACACACACCCACACACACACATGCTCGGAGAACGAAATTAACCTGGAAATGGCCAGATCGATTCCGTTCCGTGGTAATTAAAGCAACTCGTGACCTCCGGTTGTGGCCAGGCAAATCATGGCAAATCTCCAAGCACGCTCCTCGAATCATCGCCATTTAGTTGGCAGTATAGGATCAGATGTAATATTCCTGATTAACGCGGTTCTGGCTCTGAACACTCGACCCCATGAAGGCGGGTGTCAACCCTCGCATGGCCTCACTGCCTGCAAAGACAACTATGAGATCATAACGCGACTGTCCAACGGACAAGGACAACGGCTCAGTCGTTGGGAACCAACAAAATGAGTAACATCCAAACCCCACAAACGAAGGAGAGCTGTGATGCTTTTGCAAAGAGCAGCAGAATGGTGAGATCACCAGTAGATGGAGCAACAGCCGTCCCCGCAGAGACGAACTCAGAGCGGAATCAAACTACGGCAACTCAGAGCAGCTCAGCACGCCGACTACTCGGGCACGAGATCTCAAAGCTGGCAGACATGCTCCATCCACCAGCCCATGCGAGACTCAATAGAGAGCATCAGAAGGCTCTACGAGCTGGCGGCCATCCAGCCACACGACGAAGGAGCCAAGGAGGTAATTAGGACGCACCAGTCGTGTCAAACCTCGCCTCTGTTCAGGACGACAGTAGTCGTCAAGTGGAAGCAGGCCACGGTACGGACGCCCCAAGCAAAGCGACTCCGAGGGCCACTCGGTAATCAGGCTATCGTAACAACGGTACAGGAGACACCGAGCCCCAAAGCGGATGACGAAAAGTGGAAGGAGGTCAATCACAAAAAAAGGAAGGAGGTCATCCGGAAAAGGAGCAAGGATTGCTTAAGGAAAAGACGCGACCGGATTCTATAGTCATATCGGCAAAAGGAGAAGCGAGCTACTCAGAGATACTGAGGAATGTTAAAGCAGACGAGAAACTGGGCGAGCTCGGAAAAGCGGTGACAAAAATAAGGAGGACTCAAAAAGGAGAATTGCTTTTTCAGCTTAGGAATTCGGGAGAGAATACCACAGCATTTAGGAGCCTGGTGGGCGAAACGCTAGGCGAAAATGCAGAGGTCCGGACGCTGTCCCACCGAGTCTCTATTAAGTGCAAGGACCTGGACGATATCACAACCAGAGAGGACATCTGCGTGGCGCCGAAAGTTCAAATCCAACAAACAAGAACCACAGTGCATGCTCTGCAAGGACAGGAACAATGACCCCAAGCACATTACCGGTAGCGGCAGGTGCCCCGTGGGTAGGAGCGCCCTGGCCAACAGAAAATGAAGTTCACACAGTTAAACCTCAACCCCTGCGAGGCTGCTCAGGCCCTGCTGTCGCAAGCAACACGGGAGAGAAAGACTGACGTCGCAATAATCTGCGAGCCATACAAGCCTATCGCTGGAAGCGGCTGGGCAAGTAAATGCGGAAAAGCGGTCATCTGGTCCCTCAACTCATCGCTCCAAGAAGTCAGAGCATCACACGAAGGATTCGTCAGAGCGAAGATTAATGGAATTACCGTTTACAGTTTCTACGCACCCCCAAGCTGGGAACTGCGGCGGTTCCAAAACATGCTGGAGGAAATATCAGAAGACGCTCGCAACAGAGCTCCCCTCGGCATAGCCGGAGACTTTAACGCCTGGGCCATGGAATGGGGAAGCAAGGAAACAAACGCGAGAGGGACCACCCTGCTAGAAGAGTTCGCGGCGATCAACCTGGGCCTTGCAAACGACGGGCAGGAGCTCACGTACTGCAAGGCTGGTAGAGGCTCTATTATAGACCTCACCCTGCTCAGCAGCTCACTCTATAGGCTAACCACATGGAAAGTCAGCAATGAATTCACATTCAGCGACCACCAAGCAGTACATTTCGAGATCCACGGGAGATGGCGGAGAAAACAGCAGCCCAAAACAACAGGCCCCATAAGGAAGGACAACTGCCTAGACAAGGAAACATACACGGATTCCCTATGCTCGATGGACTTGGGCCACGGAGTCAGCAGAAGACAAGGCACGGCAGCTTATGGAAAGCATCTCGGATGCGTGCGTTTTATCCATGCCCAGGAGGAAGCCAAACAGAAGAGGAGCACCTTGCTACTGGTGGAACGAGGAAATCAGCGACCCTGACCTTGCATCTAGGCTGGAAAACCTGCGGGCAGCCAAGCGAGACCTCAAAAGAAGTATTAAACAAAGCAAATACAGCTGCTTCCAGCAAATATGCGACGTGGCCGTTGCAAACCCGTGGGACACGGCTTATAAGGTCGTCACGAAGAAGATATGCAGCCAGGGAACAGCCTGTGTGACCTGTCCTACCGCACTCGCCACTATAGTTGAGGCACTGTTCCCCCATCACCCAAGATTGGAGGTCGTCAACTGCTTACGCAGCACGGAACTCGTGCAGCAAGTGTCGACAGACAAAGTGGTAGTGGCAAGCAAGAAGCTAGACGACAAAAAGGCTTCAGGACCAGATGGGATGCCAAACAAGGCGCTAAAGTAAGCTATGCTGACGAAACCCGACGCCTTCGCCGAGACATACAATAGATGTCTTCAGGACGGTGTATTTCTCAAGAGATGGAAGCCATAGAAATAAATCCTCCTACCAAAAGGGGATAAGCCAATAGAGGAACCCTCGGGATACAGGCCAATCTGCCTACTGGACACGGCGGGAAAGGTTCTGGAGAGGATCGTGTACAACCGACTCATGAGGGTTGATGAAGAGAAAGAGGCCCTGTCCAAACAGCAATACGGATTTCATAAGGCAAGATCTACGGTAAACGCAATTAAGGCGGTGGTCGATATTGCTACTAAAGCAATAAAGGGCACCCGATGGAGGTGGGGAGACAAGGAGTACTGCGCGGTGGTTACGTTGGTTACGTCTGGGGGTCATGATAGACAACAGGCTTAGCTTTCGACCTCACGAAGACTATGTTAGCCAGAAAGCGGCAAAAACGCAGGCGGCCCTTTCGAGGATCCTACCCAACATAGGAGGACCTAGAGCAGGTAGACGCCTACTCTTCGCGAGAGTTGTAGCCTCCGTGCTGCACTTTGCTGCACCGATATGGGCATCAGCAGCAACAAAACTAATTTCTTTTACAAAATACCATGTGGCGGGGATAATAACACCATTTGCAAAAGCATGTACATGGGCACAACAAAGTCCAAGTTAAAAACAAGAATAACTCAACACAAATCTGGCTTCAAATTAAGACATCAAAATAATATACAAAAAACAGCACTTATGACTCACTGTATGACAAGCAACCACACACCAAATTTCGATGAGACGACAATTTTACAACAAGAAAAACACTATAACAAAAGACATACACTAGAAATGTTACACATAATAAACACACCAAGCAACAGACGACGAAACTACAAAACGCACACCGAAATAGTTTCAACCTCCACGTCCAAGAGCGCAGACGTGTAAAACAATGTAAGTTTTTTTAATTGTTTAAATAATTGTTTAATTTTATTTAATGTATCTTAATGTTAATCGTTTTTTGTTTTTGTGTTAGTGCCCTGACGGTTGCCGAAGTGCAGCCGAAATATATTGGTTAAATTTCAGACAAATTCTGTTTTTCAGTTTATCTTGGATAAAAAAACCCCGGATCTCGAGCCAGCCAAACAAACAATTATTTTTTTATATATTTTTTTTTCATTTTGCCAAGAAGCAGCCAGCAATTTCGGCTATAACATTCCAGATGAATGAAGTTAAATTGATATGTGTCCTAAATTCTGCAGTAGGGTAAGGTGTTGACGTCTTTTCAGTGGCTTCAGAGAGAGGTCTGGTCAATATGCTAGCATCTGATTTCAGCAATAGCTTTATCGGCTAGTGTGGTCACGGTGAAGCGTCGCATTTACTAATCATAATCTATAACTAACCATAGGGCTTTATTCTGAAGTATCTGGCCCCTTTTTCGAGTCGACTTAGCAGCCATTCCCCATGACTCAGAGTCATTCTCCGGCTTTTTAGGCTTAAAGATTATTAGAATTCTCGCCAGCCGCCAACTGATCGGAAAGTACTGGATCCTTAGTATTGCCGTATAGATCAATACAATAAAAAGAATCGCTCACTTCGGCAGAGCCTTCAAAGTGGCGTGGCTTATCTTATCGTGCCCCGGGGGTTTTTTGCTCAGCAGAAGCTTGACCACATCGATCACCCCTTCCACTCGTATACGTCTTATTGGCAAGTCCTTCTGCATCGGAAAGTCCAACTCTCGCTCAGTCTCCAATTCACCGTCGTTAGCCACAATGTCGAATGGCTGGATCCCATTTTCCAGGTGGGAGGCGAAAGTTTCTGCATGCTCGTCGTCTGATTGACGGTATGCTCCAGTTGTGGTTTTGATCAGCCATGCCGCAGTCGCTGGCGCTTAAGGGGCCTAGAAGCCTTCCACAGAGTATCCTACGCTTTGGAGCTTAAGTACCTCCATTAGTTGGCGGCACGTGCGTTGCCACAATATATTCTCTTCGGCCTGTAGGTCTCTCGTCTCTCTATTCTGACAATAGAGAGTTGAGCTGCTTGGCGTTGTGGTGCTTGGATCCGACTGTTGAGCTGCTTGCTAAATTTTTCTAGTCAAGGGGTCCACAGCATCGTCAATGTCCTGACTCGGTGAACAGAAACTGAAGAACAGTGAAGAATATTTTAGTAGTTTGGCTAGACAGCCCTTGGTTGTGTACTAACCTCCACAATAAGTGGCAATTGATCGCTATGCAAGTCCCAGGATTACCAGGACTACCCATCAGGTAGTCCTTGATACAGGGCAAAGTCTAGGCAGGACGAGCTCGATTCTACTATTGGGCTGCATTACAGATAAAGATTCGAAAAGAGGTCATTTTGATGGCAGAGCGGTGAGGATATTGAGGACTTTATTTGGTGTCCCCAACATCTGAGGCTGCATATCAGCCGGTCTGTCAACGGCCTTGACAGCGGACAATAACACTGCATTACTTACGTTGAAAAACTCCTGGCGCTGTTGTTGCGGCATTTGGATTCTCTGCTGCAGCTGTTGTTCTTGCCGTTGCTGCTCTAAGTTCTTTGAGCTGGGCATTGAAGTGTCATGTACTCTGCTGCAGCCAGCGGCACCTTAACTGCAGTTAAGAGTACATGACACTCCAGCTCCTTCCTGCAGAATACTGCGCTTCTGGTGTTGTTCGTGTTGTAGCTAACTTGATTGTTATTGCTTGTGTCTCTTTTTGTTGTACTGGGGAGCTTCGTGTTTTAAGGTAGAGGCCAAACAGTCTAGAGCATGAACTGTGATGTGTTGTTGCTGATGGCGTTACCTCGAACAGCAGGGGCCTGGAAAGCAACAGGACTAGTCACTTAATCACCCTGATGGGCCCAACAACCTTAAGTTTGAATAATTAAATTTCATAAATATGTTATTACTATTCTGTTTTACGTTAAAATTGTTTCATATAATTGTTCTGTGTCCAGGACTTAAAGACTTTATGATCTCGTTAGGCTAAACCTGCATTTATGTATTTATTTCTTTTTGATCATTTACCTATTAGCTGACCCTGTTTGAATCTAATTTGCTCCAAATCATTAAACTCGGATATTCCTGATATTACTTTTAATGCAGTACTTCGTATGTTTATACTACGGGCATGCCGGTGATTATATCCTAAAATGTCCAGCAATGTTTCTATATGTCTGATGTCCGTGGTAAGGATCTGTCTCATGTGGTCCTTGGCAAAGAAGTCTAAGTTACTTCTGGTCTCGTTAGCGTAAGTTTTGTACGATGCCATGTTAGTCGTGTGTCCTATACCCATATTCGTCCCATATTGCTACGTCACCGTCTATTTATGTAAGAGTCAAAAATATTGTGGGTAATAACTCCTTTAACCTATAACATAGTAAACATGTTTTTTATCAATTAATAGCCTAATACTTAAAATGCGAAAAACGTGGAAGGGGGCTATGGACAACCCTCCCGCTAATAAGAACTGTCGTACCCAGATCGACCTCCATAACTTCTTCTGAACATTGCGGTGACAATTTCTTTCGTCTTTATCCAAACTTTTTTCACTACTTGGTATTTTATGTTGCTTCTTTTTTCGCTTGTTTGTCCCAAATTTCTGTTTTGAGCTCCCTGGATTCGTTCTCTTATGTGCGATTCAAATTTTATTTGGGCTGCATGTATGATTTCAATCGGTTTTTTGATTATAGCTGTATATGTTGTTTTATTGTACTATATTGTTGAGAGAATAATAAGGTCTGTGGTTTTTTTTTCACGACTATCGATTTTCATGCAACGTGCAATTTCTGTTATGAAATCTTTCAACTTGCTCAATTGTGGTGCTGTGCAAGGTTGTTGCGTTATTAATTTGGATTCCAAAATGGTTTGTCAAGGATCTTATAGTTTTAGAGTTGAGTGACCCTTTTTGTTTTTATAAACGTTTTATGTATTGAATTAAAAATAGTACACATTTTTATTACAACACTGTTGGCTTATGTGATATTTCACCATGCCTGACTAGGTCCCCAGGCTTTATCGTGGACAAACGTCAAAGCGGCTTTTTTGAATAAAGCTGCATCGTCACCTAGGTAGTCGGGGGATTCTGGTGCGTCTCCTATGTCGTGGATAGAGGGAGTCCTTGGACGATGTTCTTATGAGCCTCCTGACAACATACCTCCCAACGAGGTCTCTTGCAGTGCCGCTGCAAGCGTTCATTGTACCGGCTGGCGTATGCTCCGATTTGGCTGTCTATGGTCGCCATTTTGAGGTCTTTGTGCAAGGTAGAATTTCTGACGTACCAGTCAGTCAGTTCGGTGCAAGGCCAAGTTTTGGAGTGTCTAAATCGGTCTTTTATTTGTCCGATATGCAATGCCCCAAACCTTTCCTATAATAATATTCTTTTTGTTTTTTCTTATTATTTTCTATCATTATTCAAGCTCTCTTATGAGCAATTTCTAATCTATATGTATATTCCTTTGCGTA
This sequence comes from Drosophila borealis, assembly GCA_035045885.1. Classification (NCBI taxonomy): domain Eukaryota; kingdom Metazoa; phylum Arthropoda; class Insecta; order Diptera; family Drosophilidae; genus Drosophila; species Drosophila borealis. Next base: position 575,774 of record JAWNOR010000336.1, on the reverse strand, counting down.
ATCTTCTATATTATAAAGTGGCTCTATTTTATCTATTCCATTAAAATAATATGGTAAGTTTGGGTTTTTGCTAAAAACTAGCTCATACGGACAATAATCATGTGTCATGGATGGGGTTGTATTGTAACAATAAACAAAATATTAAAGCCATTCGTCCAAATCAGTTTTATCAACTGATATGTACGAACGTAGGAACGAGGTATGGCAACAATATATTTTGATGTCATAAATAATCGTGACTGCATATTCATTACCATTATCTGTCTTAGGTATTGGACCACTTGTGGTGACTAGTACTTTGTCGAAAACACTTGTTGGTGTGTCTGTAATAGAGTGGTTCAGTTCAGTTCAATTTGCTGAATAAGTTCACTTGTTAATTTTTTGTTTCTGGTCGCGAAGTAAATCGGTCATTTTGTTCACTCCTTCAGTTATTCAGCCGGTCATGAACGATGCACGCACATAACTTTTGTGTTTCTGCACAGATCTTAATGAAAATTTCGACAGTACATCTTATTGTAAAATAGAATATAGAATATTTGTGTGTAGTCAAAAAGTCAATTGCATTAACTTGTGGCTTAAATTGATGGGCTATACAAGTTAGATAATTAACTTGATTTATAGCTTTATGGAGGTAGCGGGCAGGTGGTGATAGGTATAAAATGAAAGATACTTGATATATATGTACTATTCTAAAAGCTACATGTGAAGTTTGCATGACTCTAGCTCATATTATTTGCCGAAATTGCTCAAAAAACAGGATTTCAAAATTGATTTTAATCGGTTCAGACGGACAGACAGACGGACAGACAGACGGACAGACAGACAGACGGACAGACAGACAGACGGACAGACAGACAGACAGACAGACAGACAGACAGACAGACAGACAGACAGACGGACATGGCTAGATCGACTCGGCTATTGATGCTGATCAAGAATATATATACTTTATGGGGTCAGAGATGCTTCCTTCTGCCTGTTACATACATTTGCACAGAAACATTATACCCTTTTTACCCATTTTCAATGGGTTCAGGGTATAAAAATTTGTTATACTTTTTTCTTATTGTACTGTACCATTAATAATAGAAACTTACAACTCAGCAAATCAAAAGTGAACTTAAAATCCCGCTATCTTATTTGTTGATTAACAACTGAACATCTCAAAAGAATGTATCGTTCTTGAACGGTGTCAGGCGGCTACTGGAATCAGCCACCCCACAGCTTTGATCCACGGCAAGGAGCCGTTACGTTTATGGCCAAGATCGCGGCAAGGAGCCGTGGGCATTATAATTTTATAGTCTTTTAGCTTATAAGCATTTATAATATTAGAATAAGATCTTAGTTGAGTAAAAGACAAGAAGCCGTTGATATTATAATTAAGCATTACTGAGTAATGGGCAAGGAGCCATTAAGTTTATTGTTCATGTCGTACGTATTATAAGAATAAGTGTATAGTTAAGGGCAAGAGCGGCTTTTTCGAAAAGTGTGAAACACCCCTTAAATGAATTTGAACAAAGATCTTTGAAAATAAGTTTGAGGCCGATCGGATGGTAAACAAAAAAGTTACATACAAACGTTTTTCGCGATTTTTCCACACTTGCGGGTGGAATTTCCCAAATCGCTGAAATGCGTATTTATTAAGTTCTTATGTATTCATTACATTCTTAGGTAGAGCTTTGAAAATAAGTTTGAAGCAAATCGGAAACAACTTAAAACTTAAAATAAACGAAGTTTTAAGTTGTGTCCGATTTGCTTCAAACTTATTTTCAAAGCTCTACCTAAGAATGTAATGAATACATGTTTCAGCGATTTGGGAAATTCCACTCGCAACAGTGGTAAATTGGCGGAAAACGTTTGTATGAAAATTTTTTGTTTACCGTTCGAACAGTTTCCTGAGGTCTTTTCCAATGGCGGGTGATGCCATTTGGTTTACATTCGGCGTGTGCGACCTTTCAGCGAGCTTCAGACACGATAATAGGGCCGGAGATGAAGCCACATGCTTTCGCCAAACTAGACGAAATCGTGGTGATAAGGGCGACAAAGAAGCAACACGTAAAGAATTTGAGGGAGGTGTTCCGCCGGTTAAGGGCGGCCAATCTCAGGCTGAATAGGAAGAAGGGCAGCTTCTTCTGGGAAAGGTTGGTCTACCTGGGGCTTGTTATATGTGGAGAAGGGATACATGCCGTTCCGGAGAAAGTGAAGGCGATACGTAACCTAAGGGTCCCGACTAATTGAGTTGCGGCAGTGTCTTGGGTTGGTTTTATGGTACTGGCGTTTTGTTCCCAACTTCTCTCTTAAAGAAGGGACGGAAAGGGCATGGGACGAAGAACAGGAGGAGGCATTGCGTCAACTGAAAGACAGCTTGACGACTGCCCCGGTATTGGCTTGTCCGGACTTTTCCGCCAAATTCGTTTTGCAGACTGACGCGAGCGAGTATGGCCTCGGCGCAGTGCTGACGCAGACGATAGAGGGACAAGAGGGTGATAGCGTACGCGAGCCGGAAGTTGCTAAAAGCCGAAGTGAACTATTCCGCCACCGAAAAAGAGTGCCTGGCAATTGTATGGTCGATTCGAAAGTTGCGTTGCTACCTGGAGGGGTACCGGTTCGACGTGATAACGGACCTTATGCACTCAAGTGGCTCAACTCGCTCGAGAGCCCTTCAGGAATGATCGCGCGATGGGCACTGGAACTGCATAGTTCCAACTCGACGTTCACTACAGTCGAGGGAAGCTCAACGTCGTGGCCGATGCACTATCAAGGCATCCTCTAGAGACCTGTCAGAAAGCAGTGGTAACCGAGGCCCCCTGCAAATGATTCGCGAGTATGCTTGTAAGGATTGCTAATGAGCCAGCCAAGTTTCCGGACTACATAGAAGAAAATGGGCAGCTATATAGTCATTTAGGCCACCGGACGGACGATAAGGACTGCATTCCCTGGAAGCTATACGTGGCTAGTGGTCAGCGACAGAGGGTATTGCAAGAATGTCACGGCCGGGCATCAAGGCGAAAGGAAAACGGTATCCCGGTTAGCCCTGAGATACTACTGGCCGGGTATGTTCCGCGATGCCGCCAAGTACGTGAAGTGCTGCGAAGTTTTCCAGAAATTAAAGAGCGAGCAACTCAAGCCGGCCGGTGGCATGCTGACGAGGCAGGTAGCTGAGGCGATGGCGGTACTCGGGTGCCTTCCACGGTCGAGACATGGCAACACGATGCTACTGGTGTTCCATGATGCTTTCTTCGCTACTTCGGCACACTTACAGACCGCATTCCGAGAGAGGATTCTGAGTAGGTACGGGGTGCCCAAGCAATTCTTGTGCGACAGCGGGGTACAGTTTGCGAGCCGTAGTTTCAAGTCGCTCCTGGAGTCCTTGGTCCAGTACACTGCCCCGTACTGTCCGCAAGAGAACCCCACTGAGAGGACCAACAGGACCGTGAAGACCATGATAGCGCAGTTTATCGAAGGCCACCAGAGTTCTTGAGACGAGCTCTTGCCGGAGATATCGCTGGCGGTCAGTACAAGCGTAGCGGGCTCAACAGGATTCAGTCCCGCGTTCCTGATGCAGGGCAGGGAGCCGCGGCTGCCCGCCGCTCTGTACGATCAGGTGCCTCCGGGGTCCGCAACTAGTGCGTACGACCCTAGGACAAAGGCGGATAGGTTAAAAGAAATCTTTGATATCGTCCACAGCAATCTCCAGCGTGCATCAAAACACGGGGGGCAGACATTACAACCTACGGAGAGGAGAGTGCGGCCATCGTTGGACTGGATGGTCCTATTAAGGCAGCACCAACTGTCTAACGCAGCTGAGGGCTTCGCTGCGAAATTGCCACCCAAATTCAATGGCCCCTATCGCGTCGTCAAGTTCATGTCCCCCAACATCGTGCGCCTAGTGAAACCAGGTGAACGAAAGAAGAGGATGGCCAATATTTCGCAGCTGAAGCCATTCAACCAACACGCATGGATGCCCATGAGTAGGCGAAGGGTGAGAGCGACACCAGTCGCCTAATGTAACCCCTGTACTAAATTAAGGTTAGATTAACACAAGCAGCATAACAGAATAGGCTTTGTAGAACGTGAGCCGCACTGTGAGGATAGGGCATTAACAAGTATACATAAGTAATGCATAAGTTAACAGATAAAATGAATTTACAGATAGAGATAGAGTCGTCACCGGCGGAGGTAACGAGCAACACCCCAGAAGCCGGCGCAGAAGACCAGCTCAGCCGCAGCCCAGACCCCATCAAGGAAAGGGATCCGCCGCCACCGAAGCCCACGGCGATTTACAAGTCGTTGACGGAGGACGAACCAATATTCCGCCGCCGCTTCGCCACCCACCGTCTGGAGGTAGATCCAGATAGCCAGTTTCCCCGTATAACTCTGCGCTATCTGCCAAAAGTTCCCGAGGACGGTAGTGGACCCCGATCTATCCTCTCAAAACGCGGAGGAGTAGGCATCGGAGAAAGCCCTGGCGGAAAACGACGACGTAACCGCCGCCGGCCACCCGGGGCAAGCGCCACCGAAGCGGGAGCCAACATCAACCCAGCGCCGAGGGAACGCCAAAACCGGTCTCGAAGAAGCCTCGGCCGGAACCCGAGACGCCTGGAGGTCCGCAGCTGCGCGTGCCGCGTTCGCCCCGCGACCGCCAAGAGGGTCCTTCCCAGCCCGGGAAGCAAACCGTAGCTGTGGAACCCTGGGCACTTCCCGAGGAGGATATTCCGAGCCCTGGCTAGCGCCGATTGCCGTCTGCCAGATGGTCGTGGAGGAGCATCGGACCGGAGACAAAAACGTGATATCCCCACTCGTGCCCATAACACGAACAGAGACACCCGATATTACCTCTCGTGAAGAGATGGAGGACGCGTGGTTGGGCCTCGTCGACGCGATGCCCCCGCTCGTGCCCACAACACGCGCCGAGACACCCGGTGTTACCTCCCGGAGGTAGATGGAGGACGCGTGGTTCGGCCAAGAAGACGCAACGCCGCCGTTAGGGTCCGCTACGCACGTGGGGGCACCCGTTGCCGCCCGCCAGAAGAATATGCCACCCAAGCCAAGCGACCCGACCGAGATTCCTTCTACAGGTGCCGCCAAGCACCCCAGCGAATTGTGGGATGACATCGTAGATCTTTTCGATGGGATCGACGGGTGGGACACCAGCCTGGAGTCGGTGCTCGACATGGAGGCTAGCATTTAGGTCGAGGCAGTCGCCCAGAATGCCGACCCTGCAGTCGTGTCGGGGAGCTCTACGGCGACGGAAACGGTCGGAAACCCCGCCGAGAACCCCGCAGCCGATTTCACCCCCTGGGGCTGGAAGGTGTTACCCCGAGGAACGCCTCTGTCATCGGGCGTAGTGGAGCTTATCGCTAAAGAGACGAGGATCCGTCAGTTCCGGTGTCGACGCACCCGCTTTCACGTATCTGTTGGAGAGCACGTCTTCTCGAAGTAAGGGGGGGTGTGAGGCGGCTACTGGAATCAGCCACCCCACAGCTTTGAACGGAAAGGAGCCGTTACGTTAATGGCCAAGCTCGCAGCAAGGAGCCGTGGGCATTATAATCTTATAGTCTTTTATCTTATAAGCATTTATAATATTAGAATAAGATCTTAGTTGAGTAAGAGACAAGAAGCCGTTGATATTATAATTAAGCATTACTGTCGTGCGTATTATTAGAATAAGTGTATAGTTAAGGGCAAAGAGCCCCTCATACCTTAAGTTTGAATTTAACCGCCGGCCGCCGCAGCAACCGTGCGTTGTCGATCGGTTGCTCAACACCATCTTCTTCACTGAATAAGTTCAGTAGTTCATTTTTAATGGAGTTAATGGAGTGTTAGTGTGCTTTGTAGTTTTATCTTTTTGACATTTCTGACATTTACGTACATACTCGCTAATATGACGGGTCATATTTTTCCAAAACTAATGTCTTTTAATTTTCGCTAATGTTTTTGAAATTCCTGTAAATGAGTTGATCATGAAATGTAGACAATATTGCTTCTTTTTCTTTATCTGTATTTTTTTGGGTCACCGGCTTGAGTAGCGCTACTCTTAAGTTCTTTAAATATAAATTGAACCATATTTTTGAAAGTATCAATTGAAGTTTCAATGATCTTTTCGCTCGGTGGCACTTTGAGTTGGCTAATCTTATTTATACCGGCTTCTGTTTCAAGCCTTTGGGAGAATTAACCTAGGTCGAGAATTCCATTGGTACATAGCTTGCTATTCTCAATTTTTGCTATAACTTTTTTACCTTGTTTTAGTAAACACTTGAAAGGTGTTAAGGTCACTACTTTTCGCATCTTCATTCTTAATGACTTGATATACGTTGGGCATAGAAGCATTCTCAAGATTTTGCCTTGGCAAATTTTTTGGATTATTTTTAGTTTATCTCTAGCGGAGCTTTATTTTGTCTAATTTGTTGTCTTGTAGCGACTTTTAAGACTTGGCATGTTATTTCTTCTGACTCATTGATGCTTATTCTTGATAACGCATCTGCAATATAATTATTTTTACCCTTAAGATATTTTACTGTAAATTCATATTGTTTTATGTTAATCGCGAGAAACGATAGAAGCAATAGCTCGTTGAAAAAAATGTTATATTTCAAGAATCTTTATGAAGTTCAATCTGGTGGAATCCAGACATTAGGTCGAGACATGTAAAATATTTTGCTCGTCCTAGTTGATCAAGAATATCTTCTTTTCTTGGAAGTGGGAACTTGTCAGCTAATAAATATTTTTTTTATTAATCTGACGATAATTTACTACTATTCGCTATATTTTGCCTGGGGAACCTGGTTTCTTGGGAATCAGTAAGAGTGGGATGTTTTATTCTGATACAGACGGTTCTACGATTTCTTCTTAGCCTGAGCATTAATATGCCAATTCTTGTGTTCCTGCTAGTGTAATTTTTTTTTTTTTTTGATTTTTTGAAAGTGAGTGTGTTAAAAAATTTGTTGGGTGTCGAGTGATTTTGTAAAAATATTAGTTTGCGGGCTCAGTGACGCAATGCACCTGGAGCACAGATACTGGCTCCTCTACCTTGGCCTTGATTTTTCCGCATGTGCAAAAGCCCTGAGTTCTCAATCTCCAGCAACATGCCAGTGATTTTGCCGGCTAGTGCGGCATGCATGCGGTCAATCATTGGATGCAGACGCTCGTTCAAGATTTGTTTCGCCTCCTGTGGCTTGGCATTAGCCAGAAATGAGGCAATAAGCTGCTCTTGTTTTTTTCTTTGCAGCTGCCTTTGCGGCTTGGCCTGCAGCGTCTGTTGTACTGGAGGGTTACGCATGGTGGCGGTGTACGTGTAACGTGCAACAGTTGGCGCAGCAACGGCTGCACATGAAAGCCACTAGTAAGATTGGCAGAATAATCAACTATTTGGGGTCAGTCCATGTTGAACTTCCTTTACTTGGACATTGTTATTTATACAGAAGCTAAAACCTTGACTAGGTAGTAAGCTCAACTCATATAACGTTTTCTCAGTGACTTTTTTTTATACAATAGCCTTTTTTGAATTGGACAATTAGAATTGATTGCAATAATTTCTATTATTAAACAAATTTTGAGAAATTTTATGAATTTTAGATTTTTACAGCATTACCTAACAGAGTTCTATTGTTTTTTTTTTATTTTATTACATAATTATTATATTTGATATATAGTAATGAAGTAAATTTTAAGTTTTGGTGAAAAATTTTTTTTCATTTAGTTGTTTTACATCTTGGGTTTTGAATTTAAACAAATTTTGCGCTACAGTTGCGCTCCTAACTAATTTTGCATACGTCCTTTTGGGACGTATTCTATGCGGCTGTTGCTATTGTTGTGTTTTTTTCTCCTTGACAAGTATTAGTAACTGATTTGTTGATGTTGTTACTGTTGTTGTTTTTCCTCGACAAGCATTAGTAACTGATATGTTGCAGTTGCTGTTGTCGCTTTAGTTACTGTTGTTCTCGAAGTCGTATCTGTTATAGGGAAAGTTCCCTGACTTATATTGTTATTAATGTGAATGGGTGCTATTTTTGTTGTGCGTAGGCTATAACATATGCGTGCTCAAACGGCGCTCGGCTGCAGCGTTATTTCCAGTGATATTTGCAGCGTTATTTTTAGTGATATTTGCAGCGGCCGCCAGTCTTATCATTGATTTTATTGAATTGAAAATCAACTTATCGTAGCTATCAAATTCGATTTAGCATAATTATGGTGAAGCTAACATAGTCTGAGAGGCAGAGCGTACTGATTTATATATAGTTGCATTAAAGTAGCTGGTCATATTACATTTGATCGAGTCACTGACTTGCGCCTATGTTTTGATTTGTTTGTTTATATTGTAGTATGCGCATATATCGAGGGTACACTGTACCAAGAACTCAGCATAAATATAACAGCAACACTTTGTTGTATTACATAAACAAAACCAATTCACGTGAGCGTGAAATATGATCACCCACTTATGAACTACGCTAAGTCAGCATTCCCATGCTGACCGCCAATAACATAAATATATATATGCGCATAAGACTCTCTCGCTCTCTGATACTGTTAAGACATACATATACATATATGCAGCCGCTCCGCTGCTAGCGTAACCGGCAGCGCAGCTACGCGGCCTTAGCCTAAGCACTTATGTACATAGGCTAAGCGTACTTAAAGAGATATTGAATAAAGCATTATCAAAACCGAACTTAAACGGCTAAGACGTGGCAGATCCTTTAACTCGTACGCATCGAGTTTACATGGCGACCGTAACTCGGTCTGAGTCTTGCACGGATGGAAGCTGCTGAGCAACATCAACATAAACAACAACAATACAACAACACCAAGAAGAAGAAAATTATGCAAACAAATAGAAGAATCAACAGCGGACCCATCGACCAGCAACAAAAAAAAAACGGAACGAAAATTGAACGCAGTAAGTAGAGTGGTATGTGTGGCAGAAGAGGCGGCGTAGTAAAACGCCTGAGAGTCCGAAAGGCAAAACTGCTTAAACTGCTAAATAGCAACGATAATTTGCCGTGGAGCACAACTGTGAAATTGCACGCAGAGCTCGAACACATCAAATCGTTGCTAACAGAAAAGAAAAAGCAAGAGCCTATGCACACAACCACCAACACTGCAATGCAAAAAAAAATAATAATCAAAACTCAACCACCCCAAGCAAAGGAAATACCAACGCTAAGGAAGACATGCCCGAGTGACTGCGAGGGACCTCTATACTCACCGTATTGCGATTACACCTGCGCAGCCTGCACCGGTGCCCCAACACAGAAGCAGTAGCAGCCTGTGCAGGCAGCACCGACCTCGTCTAGCGCAACAAGCTAGACCCGGAGCAGTGAACCGACAGCGTTTCTAAGAACGCCCACCATATGCATAAACTTTGATTTGAAAATTTAAAATTGTAACATTGAGCGGAATAACATCTGCCCAATTAGAGTGCGGCCTGTAAAGCCACACAAACACTAGGCAGGAAATAATGTAACAAAAAAATTATATAAATTTAATTTCATTTAATTAACTAAAAATAAGTACATCAGTATAAAAGTAAAAAAAATAATATTTGTATTAAATTACGCATGACAATAGAAACAAACAAAATAAGTAAATTTGAAGAAATATTTAAAAATTTTGACAAACTGGGCTTAGTAGATGTAAAATCGGTAGATTCGACAGCAAATGTAATAAACAAAGTCGAAGTCAATGACACCGACCTAAAGTTAATAACAATACTTATTGCTCTTATTTTCATAATAATCATAGGACATCTATTATATAAATTGTATAAACTGCACAATAGATGCATTAAAAAACGCTATCAAAGCAAGGCAAATGACCTAGACAAAATTTAAAACAAATTTATAGTAAACAGTAACAAAGATTGTTTAAAAATAAAAGAAAAAGTACAAAAAGAATACATGAATAGAAATATATAATTATTTGATTAAAAATGTATATATGTTTTTGCACATTTTATAATTTATTTTAAAATGAAATGGAATGGCAAAATATTAATGCCGCATTAATTAAAATAAAAGAAAATTTTGATTAATCATACAAGTGTCTAGCACAAAATAGGAATATTTTAAACGAGACTATAAGTAGACACGCAACAATACTAGTTGCATGTTTTAACCAAGCTCGTTCCCTGATACACGACAATAAAGAAAAGTTAAATACGCAGCATTGGTCGTATGTATCAAGATTTTTGCATAGATTAAAAACAAACTTAAATAGCATTAAATCAAAATATTCGCTAGACATAACAATACCTTCGATTTTGAATACTCCAATATTAGTCGAGGAAAAAACAAACACAGATTTAGAGGCAGTAAGCGAATCTGAAATCGCAAGCGGTTCAGATACACATATTAAAGAAGTAGATCTAGGCGTTCTTACGATACCAGCGGTAATCACACTAGCAGAACTATCTGAGTCTGAATCAGAGTCTATTACTGAAGTAAAAACTCTAAATATGGCCATGTCACAAGTAGAATTTCTTAAGCTAGCCTCTTCACTCATACCTGAGTTTAGTGGAAAGTCTGTGAATCTACAAAGTTTCATTGATGCTCATAGTTTAGTGGATTCTACTAAAAGGAACACATGAAACTACAGCAGTCAGTCTAATAAAAACTAAACTCAAAGGCCATGTTCGAAACTTAATCAACACTGAACAAACAATAGTGTCCATAAAAGACAAACTAAAAAGCGGTATAAAAGGCGAATCAGCTAAAGCATTATCCGCTAAATTGTTTAATCATCAGCAAAAGCATAAGACAGCAAGTCAATATATTCAAGAAGTTGAACAGTTGACAAAGGCTTTGCAAGCAGCACATATGGTAAACGGTGTATCACAAGAATTCGCTGAAGAATTTAGCCTACAAGTTGCTGTAAAATCCATTATATCAAACAGCACAATTGACGAGGTTAGGTCTGTAATTAAATCACGAAATTTCAATAACATGAGTGAGGTTACAACTGTCTTTGTCGATAGCTGCACAGACTCGATAGGACATCACAACACAGTCCTATATGCTGCGCAGCATCAGAGAAATAGACCCAACCGAGGCAATAACCGCGGAAACAACCGTGGAAATTACCAAAATAATGGCAATAGATATTATTATAATAATAATAATGGCAACAATTGACAGAGAAGCCAATTAAGAGGAAACTCTAGAGGCCTTGGTAACTCAAACGGAGGCCACAACAATAACAATAACAATAATGAGAGAATAGCCCAAAATACTTCGGGAAACTCACAACAGCCCTTAGATACACAGCAATAGACAGCAACAAGATTCATTCGATTAATCTTAGTGTAAATATATTCGTAACATTCACAAACGTAGCTACAGGCAAGAAATTAATATTTTTGATAGATACTGGTGCAGACATATCTCTGAAAAAAGACAATTCAGACACTTTTAATGATATAAACATAGACAACAAAATAAATTTTCAGGGAATCAATGAAGGATAATTTCAATCTAAAGGACTGACATCCTTAGAAATACAAACAAATAAATATATAATTCCACACAACTTCCATATTGTCGAATCAAATTTTTTTATACCGTGTGATGGAATTTTAGGAATAGATTTTATGAAAAAATATAATTGTCAACTAGATTTCACACCTTCAAAAGACCTACTCATAATAAGACCAGACAATCTAAACTATCCTATATATGTTCCCATAAATTACAGCAAGATCCGAAGCTGTCCGAAAAATTGAGTTAACTTAAATTTTTCCACACTTGCGGGTGGAATTTCCCGAAACCCCGTCTTAACGTGCACCTACATCATATAAGGTAGCTACAGTGAAAATTTCAGCTTCCTAGCTCTTACGGTTTGGGCTGTGCGTTGATCACCAATCAGTCAGTCAGTCAGTCAGTCAGTCAGTCAGTCAGTCAGTCAGTCAGGACAAACAGTTTTATATATAGAGATAATGGAAATATTGACTTAGGACAACTATTTCCAAGGCTCTAAAAAGAAGCCGGTATATTAAAAAACAGCCAACTGAAAATGGCACCGTGGGAAAATATCTTTGAAAAAGTTTCAATAGATAATTTCAAAATTATGGGCAATAAAATATTGAACACATTTAGAGTAGCGCTACTCAACCCGGTGACAACCATAACAAATGTTAAAGAGAAAGAAGCTATATTGTCTACACAACATGACGATCCAGTACAAAAACCTTGGCCAAGGTCAAAAGACATTATTACTGGAAAGGTATGACTCGTGATATAACAGAGTACATCGAGAAGTGTCAAAAATGCCAAAAATCAAAAACTACAAAACATAATAAGACCCCTTTAACAATAACTGAAACCCCGATAAAGGCTTTCGACAGAGTGATAGTGGATACAATTGGTCCACTACCAAAGTCAGAAAAAGGCAGTGAATATGCAGTCACGCTCATATGCGACTTGACTAAATATTTAGTTGCTATACTAGTGACAAATAAAAGCGCGGCAACAGTAGCAACAGCAATATTTGAACCTTTTATTCTCAAGTACGGTCCAATGAAGACGTTCATTTCGGACATGGGTACGGAATATAAGAATTCAATTATAAATGACTTGTGCAAATATTTAAAAATAACAAACATAACATCAACTGCACACCATCACCAGACCGTCGGAACAATAGAAAGAAGCCACAGAACATTTAATGAATATATACGATCCTACATATCAGTAAATAAAACTGATTGGAAAGTATGGCTTCAATACTTTGGTTATTGTTTCAACACAACCCCCTCTATTGCACATGATTATTGTCCATATGAGTTAGTATTTGGTAAGACTAGTATCTACCAAAATACTTTAATAGCATAGGTAATATAGAACCTACATATAACATAGAAGATGACGCTAAAGAAAGTAAGTTTAGATTAGAAGTGGCATACAAAACAACAAGAAATATTATTGAACTACACAAACCAAAAAATAAAGAGCTATATGACTAAAAACTAAGGACATAATTTGATCCATAGGAGATAAAGTTTTACTACGAAATGAAGTAGGTCATAAGCTAGATTTTAAATACACAGGGCCCTATAAAGTAGAAAAAATAAAAGATAGAAATAATATAGTTATCTCTGGAAATAAAAATAAAAAACAAACAGTTCATAAAAATAGGTTAAAGATTTTTAATTCATAATAAATTTAATATGCAAAAATAGATCTATATAGAAAAACAAAAATTAATACATACTAAATGCATTCTAAACATAATATATTTTAAAATTAAAAAAAAAAAAAATATATATATATATATATATATATATATATATATATATATATATATATATAAATACATATTTAATTTATAAGTAAAATAACTCCACTTTGTTACGTCATTTTTTTTAAAAGGAGGCAGATGTAGTATGCGCATATATCGAGGGTACACTGTACCAAGAACTCAGCATAAATATAACAGCAACACTTTGTTGCATTACATAAACAAAACCAATTCAAGTGAGCGTGAAATAAGATCACCCACTTATGAACTACGCTAAGTCAGCATTCCCACGCTGACCGCCAATAACATATATATATATGCGCATAAGACTCTCTCGCTCTCTGATACTGTTAAGACATATACATGCATATGTATATGCAGACGCTCCGTTGCTAGCGTAACCGGCACCGCAGCTACGCGGCCTTAGCCTAAGCACTTATGTATGAACATAGGCTAAGCGTACTTAAAGAGATATTGAATAAAGCATTATCAAAACCGAACTCAAATGGCTAAGACGTGGCAGATCCTTTAACTCGTACGCATCGAGCTTACAATATCCCGTGTTGTTAATGGCAATATTTAAGATTCTAACAAAGTGTAACAATGAGCATGCAAGAATACACTACACTGCCGTGTACATGTTGTAGAGAAAGAGGGCCAGTCCGCTGCCATGAGGAACACCCGCTTTCATTTTGCAAACAGGAGAGCTTGCTGCCCTAACTTTGACTTCGAACTTTCCCTCCATATTAAAATTAAAAAAAATATATATAAAATTTAAAAAGAAAAATTTTACAAGTAATAATTTATTCAGATCTAAGAGAAACAATATAAGACATTTTAACTAAAATGGGCTTGAACGAGTCCAAGGTTGAAAAATCAGCCGCTAACGTTATTAAGAACGCTAAAGTAATAGATCATTGGGAAAATTTAGAAGATATTGCAATTTTATTGCTAATCATAACTATTGTGTCCATTATTTCATTAGTACTACAAATTTATTTAATTTTAATTAATTTTAATTTATGCAATGCACAATAAATAAATTAAGAAACGTTACTTGAATAGGGCAAACGAGTTAGATAAAATCTAAAATTCCAAAAAATTTTTGAAACTATGACAGAAATAGAAGCCAGATTTTCGTAGTCGCGCACTAAATGTACTGCCATTACACAGCGAATTCATCACAATCTATGAATTCGAACAGGAATATATAGAAATTTACGACACCAATACAAGCCCATTAAGACATTGTCAAAAAATAGAAAAAGGAATAGTACTTAGTACGTTGCCATACGTCACAGTAAAAATACATACTGAAGACCACCCAATTTTGGGACAGGCAACGATACTAACGGTGCGATTGCACAGATAAATTGGAAATAGAAATAGAAACAGAAATAGAATTAGAAAAAAGCATAATATAAATATGTACTATTAAAAGTTATGGAATAGAATGTTATAGCCCGACAAAAAAAATGATTTTAAAGACAAATTTGAAAAGTCTTATAAATGTGTCAACAAAGACGCAACAATCAAAGTCGAAACGCTAATTCCCCATGTAACCATAATAATCACACAGTACAACAATATATTACAGACTAGCAATAACTTCAAAGATAGGTTCACGAACCAACATCTTGAACAATGTCTGAAAATTGTAGGATCCCTTAACACAAGATTAATAAATATTGGCAATAGACACAACATTGAAATCAATGTACGAAGATCTATTTTCACCAGTAGGGTTCGAACCAGTCCTGCTGCAAGATCTTAACGAGTCGAAGCCAATCATAGATACAAACAGTGATAGCGACATTGAGACACTGGAAGAAAGAACAGAGTCTACCATTCCGGATCAAGTAGCCCTAGACAGGGAATACGTAAGACAAATTTCGTCTACGGTCCCAGAATTTGACGGTAAAAAACTGTCATTAAATCGTTTCCTAACAGCTTTAAGGCTCTTAAAGCGAACAAAAGGCAAACAAGAAGATTTGGCCGTTGAAGTTATCAAATCAAAGATAACTGGCCCAATCTTGTACAAGGTACAAGATGAAACTACAATCTCTGCCATAATAACTAAACTAAAGGGTAACGTCAAAGGTGATTCAACCGACGTAATTAAGGCCAGGTTGCTAAACATAAAACAAAAAGGCAAAACAGCAGCCCAATATACAGTTGAAATCGATAACTTGCGTAAGCAACTCGAGGCAGCTTATATTGACGACGGTCTAGACCCCGATAATGCGGAAAAACTCGCAACAAAAGAATCTATAGCTGCCAAGATAGCTTCGTATTATACTGGAAGCAGGAAACTTCAACACTTTCGATGTTGCCATGGGTAAATACATCCATTGCAGCACTGAAATGACTAGAGGTGCCAGCACAGTATTATACCAGCGAGGTAAAAATTACAGAGGTAATAATAACCGTAATACCCAAAGAGGTAGAGGCAATGGTCAAGGTTATTATAATCCCAATCATAATCACAACAATAGAGGAAATTTCAGAGGAAATTCCCGGGGTTATAACCGAGGAAGGAACAATTCCAACCGAGGTAACAACCAAAATAATAATAATAGAAATAATAACGATCGAGTTGCTCAGACTAACTCGGAAAACCAGCAAGGCTCTTCAGATATTCAAAACCATTAAATAAAACTGTGCACACAATTAATCTTAACTTAAGCATATTCATAAAAATTAATAATGAATGTACAGGTAAAACATTTATTAAAATTAAATATTAAAAGAAAATATCGATACATTCGAACACATAAATGATAACATATCCACTCAACTATCAGGAATTGGTGAAGGCTCAGTTTTTTTTAAAAGGTTTGGCATTTGTAGAGCTCACCACAGGTAAATACGTCATTCCGCACGACTTCCATTTAGTCGAACACAATTTCCCAATACCTAGTGACGGCATAATAGGAATAGATTTCATTAAAAAATACAATTGTCAATTAGAATTAACAAAAACTAATGACTCCTTAATACTTCGTCCGAACAACCTAAATTATCTGATTCAACTACCAATAATTCGCAATTGTGACAATAATGCCACAATACTACCAGCACGTTCCGAAGTTGTCCGCCAAATAAAAATACCTTTCAAACAAAATCATGTTTTAATCCCAAATCAAAAAATTGACGAAAGAATTTTCATTGGAAATACAATTTCCAAAAACAAAAATACATTTATCCGAATATTAAATACAACTAATTCAGTTAAAATATTCAACTTAACCCAAATCAATTTTTGAAACGTTAAATGACTACGAAATAGTCAATGAAATTAACGAAGAAAGACAAAGTAATGTCATGAAAAAACTAGTTAAAAACTTTAAAGTGAAACTAACAGAGCTATGCACGAAGTATACAGATGCGTTCGGATTAGAAACCGAATCTATAACAACCAACAATTTTTATAAGCAAGAGTTAAGATTAAAAGACAAAAAACCAGTGTACTTAAAAAATTACAGAATACCTCATACTCATAAGGAAGATGTAACTAAACAGGTAGAAAAACACATTCAAGATAAAATAGTAGAACCTTCCGTATCAGAATATAACAGTCCAATACTCCTTGTACAAAAAAAAGATCTACCAAGATCCGATACCAAGAGATGGCGATAAGTTATAGACTATCGTCAAATTAACAAAAAACTCTTTTCCGACAAATTTCCACTTCCAAGAATAGATAATATCCTTGATCAACTAGGCAAAGCAAAGTATTTCTCTTGCTTAGATTTTATGTCCAGTTTTCAACAAATAGAATTAGAAGAAAATTCTAGAAACATAACGTCGTTTTCAACGAGCAATGGCTCCTATCGTTTTACACGATTACCATATGGTCTAAAAATAGCGACAAATTATTTTCAAAGAATGACCATCGCTTTTTCTGGATTAGATCCTTCACAAGCTATCTGTACATGGATGACTTAATAGTCATCGGTTGTTCCGAAAACCATATGATCAAAAACTTAACAAGCTTTTTTGACTTATGTAGGAAACACAACCTTAAACTACATCCAGAAAAATGATTTTTTTTTCATGCACGAAGTGACTTTCCTAGGTCATAAGTGCACTGATCAAGGTCTTTTACCAGATGACTAAAAGTATGATGTCATCGAATAATACCCAGTCCCTACGGACGCTGATAGCGCTACCCGATTCGTTGCATTTTGCAATTATTACAGACGTTTTATCAAAAATTTTGCAGACTATTCACGTCATATAACAAGACTATGCAAAAAGAATGTAAAATTTGAATGGTCTACCGAATGTCAAAACGCATTCGAATACTTAAAGAAAGCTCTAATGAAGCCCACTTTACTAAAGTATCCCGATTTTAACAAAGAATTTTGTATAATAACGGATGCAAGTAAACAAGCTTGCGGAGCAGTCCTAACTCAAACTTATGGTGATAAGCAATTACCAGTAGCATACTCTTCACGTTCCTTCCCAAAAGGTGAATTCAACAAAAATACCGCAGAACAAGAGTTGACAGCAATTCATGGGGCAATAACCCATTTTCAACCATACATATATGGTCAACATTTCACTATTGAACAAGTAAGAGGTTCTAGTCGGGAGCTCCCGACTAGGGAATACCCTGAACCCTCTTCTTCCAACACCAAATGCAGCTCGCGCTAAGCGCTCGTTTGATTTAGTAGTAATAAATAAAAATGAATAGAAAAAAAAAAATTGTTCCCTTGGCAGGGTTCGAACTCGCAACTAACCGCACCACTTGCCGCTGCCTCTACTCAAGGGCCACACCAATAACTGAGCTTTAATGAGAAAAATCCAATTAAAGTAACAGCACAGAAAACAATACAATCGCAATTGCAATGCTGTTGATAGAATTCAAAGCAGACGCGCATGAATGTGTGTTTGCAGCAGCTATGCTGCTAACACGTGCGCGCATAAGTTTTGTGTTTCTTAACCGATCTTAATGAAATTTTCGACAGAACATCTTATTGTAGAATAAAATAAAGAATATTTGTGTATTCTCAAAATTGCAATTGAATATAAATCGTGGCTTAAATTGATAAGCAATACAATTTGGATAATTAACTTGATTTACAGCTTTGCGGTGGTAGCGGGGAGGTGGCGATAGGTATAAAATGAAAGATACTTGATATATATATATATATATATATTCAATTCTAGAAGCTACATGTCAAGTTTGGTGACTCTAGCTCATATAATTTGCCGTAATTGGATAAAAAAACAGGATTTCGCTATCGATTTATATCGATTACTTGGAAACGGGCCAAGTTATCGAATATCGGCAACAAACTCGATCTGCGCGGGCAGTAGGAGGAATTTCAAGTCTCTAGCACTTATAGGTTCTGATATCCTTGCGTTCATACATACGGACGGACGGACGGACAGACAGACGGACATGGCTAGATAGACTCGGCTATTGATGCTGATCAGGAATATATATACTTTATGGGGTCGGAGATTTGCGCAAATAAATTATACCCTTTTTACCCATTTTTAATGGGTTCAGGGTATAAACAGATCACAGACCACTTAAATCCCAGTTCAAAATTACCTAGAATGAGGCTAGATTTAGAAGTGTATGAATTAACTGTAGAATATCTCAAGGGAAAATATAACTTTATTGCAGATGCGTTACCTAGAATAGCTTACTTACTTATTTATTTTCAATGGTAAACCCCAGTTCAAAATTAACTAGAATGAGATTAGATTTAGAAGAGTATGAGTTCACTGTAGAATATCTAATGGGAAAACGCAACTTTTTTGCAGATGCGTATCAAGAATAACCATCATAGAATTAAAAAGCACTAACACAAATGTCTTGAAAGTCACTACAAGACAACAAAGAAGACAAAATAAATCCTGCGCAGGAAAAGAACAAGAAAGTTTGCCAAGGCAAAATCTTGATAAAGCTCTAAGCCCAACGTATACACATAATTAAAAACGAAGATATACGAAAAATAGTGACCTTGCACATAAAAAATATGCTATGTATTTTAAAACATGGTAAAAAGATTGTTGCAAGAATTGAGATTAGCGACCTTTATACTAATGGAACTCTCGACCTAGGTCAATTTTTCCAAAGGCTTGAAAAAGAAGCCGGTATATTAGGAATCAGCCAACTCAAGGTGGCACCGAGCGAAAAGATCTTTGAATTAATTTCAATTGATACTTTTAAACATATGGGCGATAAAAATCTTAAAAAACTTAGAGTAGCGCTACTCAAGCCGGTGACCCTAATAAATAACGAAAAAGAAGCTATAATGTCTACATTTCATGGTGATCCCCTACAAGGAGGACAAAACGGCATAACAAAGACTTCAAATAAAATCAAAAGATACTACCATTGGAAAAATATGACGCCGACCCACACAAAAACACCTCTGACCATTACCGAAACGCCGATAAATGCGTTCGACAGAGTGATAGTGGATACTATAGGATCACTACCAAAATCTGAAAATGGTAACGAATATGCAATTACATTGATATGTGATTGAACAAAATATCTTGTAGCTATTCCAGTACCACACAAATCCGCTAAGACAGTTGGAAAAGCAATATTCGAATCCTTTATATTGAAGTTCGGTCCGATGAAGATGTTCATTTCGGACATGAGAAGTGAATATAAAAATTCTATCATTAACGACCTGTGCAAATACTTCAAGATACCACCACCACCAGACAGTTGGAACAGTAGAGAGAAGTCATAGAACTTTCAACGAATACATACGTTCTTAAATATCGGTTGATAAAACTGATTGGGATGTATGGCTCCAATATTTTGTTTACTGTTTCAACACGACCCCCTCTATGGCACACAATTATTGTCCATATGAGTTAGTTTTCGGCATACAGAGCAACTTGCCAAAATATTTTAATAACATTTTAAATTGACCCTATATATAACATAGATGAGTACGCTAAGGAATCTAAATGTAGATTAGAATTAGCATATAAAAGAGCAAGAATTATGATAGATAAACATAAGCAGAAAAATAAGGAACTATATGATAGGAAAACATTAGACATTAACCTGAATATAGGAGATAAAATACTTTTAAAAAATGAAGTAGGTCATAAATTAGAAAATAAATATCTAGGACCATATACGGTAGTAAGCATAATAGAAAAAGATAACGTTATAATAAAAGATAAAAAGAACAAATAGAACAAAAAGGATAGATTAAAAATTTTTAATGCATAATACTTCTAAATTTTCTTTATGAATTCGAATTCTAAATAGAATACAAAAAAAATACAACGGCCTGATCAGCCAAATGAAAGAAAACAACATTTATACAAATAAACAAATTATTATAATAAAATTTATCTTTTAACAAAAAAATTTTGTATTAAATTTTTATATCTTTAATACTTTTGTACTTTTATATTCTTACATTTTTATATTTTTATATTCAAAAATTGTCTCATTTTTTATATCAATATATTTTAATCAATTGTTAAATTCAAAAATTCTTATTATATTTTACTATTTTATATAACACAAAAATATATATACAAAATAAACAAAAAAAATACATACAATAATTAAGTTCATTTAATAACTACACATTCATAATGTTACGTTATTTCTCTAAAAAGGGAGGTGCAGTGTGTATATGCCCTAACAGAAAACCATGTATTTAAATATAAAGTATGCAGCACTTCGTTGAATACAATAACAATTATACAGTAAATAAGCCCAGCTTTATGTATTGGCTCTGTCTCATATTACGCAGGGCGGTTCACTAGCCTCACTAGCTGACCGTTTATGCTTACGCTGCATATCCCACGCTCCGTCTGAGCGCATTCCATGAGATATATATATATATATACTCACTAATACAGGGATATGCAAGCTACTCACTCTCCCTCTCTTTGTAGCTGTTAACCGATAACAGTATAGGTACATATATGCATGTATCCATAGCCTAAGCGCAAAACTTTAAAGACAAATAAAATCATTATTAACATGAAACCGAAATAGCACTGACGTGCTACTGTTCTGGATATAATACGATATCTCAACGGAATACAAACTACGTTTCTAAAGTACTTACATTATTTCTGTACATGCATTTTTCAGCAATGCATTTTTGCATTTCTTACTTTTTTCATTAGTAAAATAAAGTTAAATAAAAAAATGATTTAAGTCCATGCAATTTACGATTTTTTTAAATAATGCCGCACTCTGGAATACATGTGTCAGAATTTTTAAATTTATTAATATTTTTTTTGAAATGAACATCTCATTTACATGAACATTTTGTACTCCTAACGTCGGTGCGGTGCGACGGATGCGTGAGTATGATGAAGACTGTGGCTTCTTCTTGTTATTTTTTGTTATTTTATTTTTTGTGGCGTTGGCTGACGACTTAGATTGATTTGATTTATTTTTTGCTGTTTTTGTTGATTTGTCACAGCGTTGGCTGGTAACTATTAATAATTTGTGTTTTGTCGTGGCGTGGGCTTGACGACTTTTTAGTTATTAATTCTCCCACGTTCGATTGAAATCCGTTTTTGAACTGCATTTTACAAACTGCGGGATTCAAAACGTTGGGCGCCAATTATCGAAGTCCATGGTCTGAACGCTGAATTGGCGCATCTTGACCGTTCTTAGCTTGGTTACTATGCACTCGAATGCAAGTGTCCGGTTACGCCGTTCGGTATGTTGCGCCGTTTAGATAATTTTTAGCGTGTTCGTTCGGTCTTGCGATACTTTATGGGTTGTTCGTGTTAACTCTCCCACACAACCACGCTACTCAATAAACTGAGTTCGGCATTCAAAAAAATACATATAACAACACTGTAGTTGGAAAAACCATCAAAACAAAGCAAGATTTTAGTTTTTATTGTTAACTTTAATTTATTTTCCATTTTCTTTATATTCATTTATTAGTGTTGTATCTTTCTTTCTGAATAATAAGAAATTCATTTTATTGAACAAGTAAGAGGTTCTAGTCAGGAGCTCCCGGCTAGGGAATACCCTGAGCCCTATTATTCCAACGCTCATCAGCCAATAAGCCCCGCCGTTGCTTTCGCAAAGGAAATTATTCATTGCTGAATCAGCTTATTTATGCAACCGATTGGTCTTTCTTATATGACTCGGTTGACATGAATACTGCTATTAACTTTTTTTATAACACCCTTAACTCCTCTTAGATATGTGTATTCCCAAGTCAATTCCTTCGACTACCTCTTCAAACCCACCTTGGTTTAGTCCCAGATTAACGAATCTAAAAAATATAAAATCTAAATATTTTAAAAAGTTTAAAAAGTCTGGTTCGTGTACTGACTTGGCTAAATATTCCATAGCCAAGTCGAACTTCTTTCTTCTGAATTCTCAATGCTATGAGAATTATCTAACTCGTTGCAAAAGGCAATTTGCCCTAAATCCAAGACAGTTTTACAATTTTGTAAATTCGAAGCGTAAATCTTCAAGTTTGCCATCTTCTTTTTCACTCGGGATGGATAAAGCTAGCAATGACTCTGACTTTGCTAACCTATTTGCTAATTTTTTTCAATCAACTTACTCTTCAGTCTGTCCTTATAATACTTATTCTTACCCTTATACTATTACTTCCTCTAGTTCTATACCTCCCCCTGTTATTTCCCATTCCTCTCTCCTTTTAGCTATAAATTCTTTAAAATCTTCTTTCTCTCCTGGGCCTGACAATATCCCTAGTTGTCTAATCAAGGAGTGCAGTTCTTCCCTTGTTTATCCATTGCTAAAGCTTTTTAATCTATCCCTTGAATCTTCTGTCTTTCCATCTCTTTGGAAAGAATCTTATATCATTCCTCTCCACAAGAAAGGTGGAAAGTCTGATATACTAAATTACAGGGGCATTGCAAAACTGTCCGCTATTCCTAAATTATTCGAAAAAATAATCACTTCGAATTTGCAGCATTTCTGCAAATCAGTTGTTTCCCCTGTTCAACATGGATTCGTAAAGAATCGGTCAACAACGACCAATCTGCTAGAATTTACTTCCTTGGTAAATGATGCTTTCCTTTCGAAAATGCAAACTGATGTCATATACACTGACTTCAGTAAGGCGTTTGACTCCGTGCACCATGACATTTTACTTTTTAAACTTGACCGAATAGGGTTTCCTCCGTCTCTTTTGCTTTGGATTAGTTCTTATTTAAAAGGTAGGACCCAAAGAGTAATGCTGAGGCTGACTACCTCTAAACAGGCTCACGTTACTTCTGGTGTTCCTCAAGGTAGTCACCTTGGACCTTTACTCTTTACTTTTTTTATAAATGATCTTCCCTCTATTATATCCCATGCCCGAGTACTCATGTATGCGGACGACGTGAAACTTATTCTATCATACACCAATCCCCTACATTATTCTCGTCTTCAAGACGATTTGAACGCTATGCAACTTTGGTGCTCGGCCAATCAATTGCATCTGAATTGTTCAAAGTGTATGTTTATGACATTTAATCGTACTACACCTTATCTTGTCAGTTATACAATCGACAATACCCATAGCAACGTATACTAACAGTTAAGGATCTAGGCGTTCTTTTTGATTCTAAACTCTGTTTCAATCTTCACATAGATACCATCGGTAATGAGGCAAGAGGTGTACTTGGATTCATTAAACGATGGTCTAAAGAGTTTAGCGATCCTTTTATAAAGAAACTTCTGTACATCTCTCTTGTTCGCCCTATCCTTGAATACTGCTCTTGCATCTGGCCTCCGCAGTATAACAATAGCCAGGATCGTATTGAATCTGTTCAGAAGCAATTTCTGCTTTTTGCCTTACGAGGTTTAAATTGGGACCCTAATCTTCGGTTGCCATCCTATTCCAGCAGGCTGCTTCTTCTTAATCTTCCGTCGTTAACCAACCGTAGGACAATTCTCGGTGTTGTCTTTCTATATAAGTTGGTTGTTGGCGATATAGATTCTCCTTTTCTGTTAGGGCATCTTCAATTCTCTGTTCCGGCTAGACCAACCAGAAATTACCGCCCCTAATTCCTATCGACGTGCACAACAGACTACGCTATGCACACGTCTTTTCGCGTGCTATGTAAAAATTACAATAGTTTGCATCACGTTTTCTCTACCGAACTTTCTTTTCCCCTAATAAAATCGTTGCTTTCAGGATACCTTCGGTCACTGACCATTCCCAGCTATGAGCAGGGGCATGGCTAGCCGGACTGGCTGTAAATTTTCCCCCACCGGGTCGGTGATTTCCCATTACTTTCCCAATACTATCTCTTTATTCTATCTACTTAACACTCTGTATATCTAGCACACAGTTCTATACTTTATAAACAATCTCCCTCCTTTCTTTTCTCCTATTTATGGTATATTCTTAAATAATATAGCAAATTAACATTATTTTTAATTTTACGTTAGAACACTTTTTCCTACTTACACCCTTCTTTTTAGATGTAGGCTCTAATAGCGTCACTGACAAAATTAGCTGTGAAAAGGGGCACAGCTGGCCGGACTGGCAAATAAAGCACCTCCATCGGTCGGTGATGCTATTTAAAATTTGTGTTCTCTATCTAGGCTTTTAGCATTTAATTTTTCTAATTGCATTTATAATGTGTCGAACAATTGGAAGACACTCGTTTTGTCGACCACATATGTATATGTAAATAAATAAATAAATAAATAAAAAATGCAGCTCGCGCTACGCGCTGGTTTGCTTTAGTAGTAAAAAAAAAAATTAAAACAAAAAAAATTGTTGCCTTGGCAGGGTTCGAACTCGCAACTAACCGCACTACTTGCCGCCGCCTCTACTCAAGAGCCACAAGAGAGAAAAAAACCAATTAAAATAGCAGCACCGAAAACAATACAATCGCAATTGCAATGCTGTTGATAGAATTCAAAGCAGACACGCATGAATGTGTGTGTGTACATGTATACAAAAATCGTGGAATTTGCGCAGCAGCTATGCTGCTAACACGTGCGCACATAACTTGTGTGTTTCTTAACCGATCTTAATGAAATTGTCGACAGTACATCTTATTCTAGAATAAATAAAGAATATTTGTGTATTCTCAAAAATTCAATTGCATATAAATTGTGGCTTAAATTGATGGGCAATACAAGTTGGATAATTAACTTGATTTAAAGCTTTGGGATGGTAGCGGGGAGGTGGCGATAGGTATGAAATGAAACTGAAACTTGATATATATATACTATTCTGGAAGCTACATGTCAAGTTTGGTGACTCTAGCTCATATTGTTTACCAAAATTTCTCAAAAAATAGGATTTCGATATCGATTTTTATCGATTACTTGGAAACGGGGTAAGTTATTTAATATCGGAAACAAACTTGATCGGCGGAGGTGCTAGAAGGACCTGCAGCTACATGTACATGTATACAGAAATTCTTGGAATTGGAGCTAGCTGCTGCTAGCACATGTGCACATAACCTTTGTGTTTATTAACCGATCTTAATTAAATTTTCGACAGTATATCTTATTGTAGAATAGAATATAGAATTTTTGTGTATTCTCAAAAAGTCAATTGCATATAATTTGTTGTTGGCTTAAATTGATGGGCAATACAAGTTGGATAATTAACTTGATTTATAGCTTTGCGGTGGTAGCGGGGAGGTGGTGATAGGTATAAAATGAAAGATTCTTGATATATATATATACTATTCTAGAAGCTACATGTCAAGTTTGGCGACTCTAGCTCATATTTTTTGCCGAAATTGCTCAAAAAACAGGATTTCTATTATTATTGATTACTAGGATTGGCACTAGGAGCACCTACAGCTAAAATTTCTCTAGCTCTTATAGGTTCCGAGATCCTTGCGTACATGCATACGATGGGACGGACGGACGGACAGACAAACGGACATGGCTAGATCGACTCGGCTGTTGATGCTGATCAAGAATATATATACTTTTTGGGGTCGGAGATGCTTCCTTCTGCCTGTTACCTACATTTGCACAAATACATTATACCCTTTTTACCCATTTTCAGTGGGCTTGTAATAATAAAATTCCACTTTGATTGTATTGTCATAAATGTTCCACTTTGATTGTGTTATAAATATTTCACTTTGATTGACAAGAGCACGTCAGTGCTGGTTTGCATTGTTCTTTAGCCTATGTATGCATGTATATACTTATGCTGTTATCGGTTAACAGCTACAAAGAGAGAGAGAACGGGTGGCCTGCTCAAGTGGCATCATGTTACTTATTTGCTCAGCACTATATGCATTTATGTGCATGTGTATAAGCATACATATGTATATACGATCATATTTATACTTTGCGCTTGACTGTATAATGGACGTATTTTGGACACTGTACGCGTCTGTCACATTATGAACATAGTTTGGCCACTGTGCTTGCCAGACCAAGCTGTGCAATGAGTTTGGGATATGGTGAAATGATTTCTTAGAATTTGACTACAACGTAGAATATGACTGGCGCCTAGGTACCGTACGAGTGAGGTGACGGCGTTGTCGCGCTGTCGCCGAGTGTAGTCCAGCTAGCGTGTAAAAATAAGTAGATCGAGGCGTGATCAGAGAATGCGAAGTAGTTGCGTTCAGACAATTGTATGCGCCGGTTGGAATTCGCTCAATTCTCAAAGTTTGTGAGTCAATATGGCAGACCAGCAACCAAAAATAAACGATTCTGCGACATCAGAAGTGGGATCTGCTTTGCCTACAAATATCACCGATGCATACTTGGCAGCTTTACAAGTGCAAAACAACAACCTTTTGGAGATCATTAAAAATATGCAGACACCAAGGGCTCCGGCAACTGATGAAAAGGGAAAACATGTAACTCTGCCAAAATTTAATCCTGAGGGAGCTGGAGCAGATGCCACAGCTTGGTGTACGACAGTGGATCTCATTTTTGCTGATAAAATGCCCGAAGGAAGCATCCTGATGATAACTTTGAGTAAGGCGCTAGAGGGAAGCGCATCACAATGGCTGTCCCAAATATGCTTTGCTGGCATTACATGGCCATAATTCAAAGAACTCTTCGTGCAACGCTTTGTTGGCATAGAAACGTCTGCGGCTATACTGATAAAAATTTTGAACGGGCGACCAAAGTCTGGAGAAAGCTACACCGAATATGGCAGCCGAATTGTCACCTTAATAATGTCAAAATTTAAATCTAATGATCTGGAGGAAATCGCGGTTTCACTAGCTCTGGCCCACATGGCACAAATTGATGACAAATTGTCGCGCTGGGTTTTTACAAACAATATCAAAACCCGAAATGAAATGCAACAACAACTACAAGCGCACACTTTTAAGAAGCGGAACCTAGATGACGACTCATCTACAACAGGCTTGGAGCGTAAAAAGTCTAAGTATCTCTTTCAAGTGAAATGCAACTATTGTGGAAAGTCTGGGCATAAATATGCTGAATGTCGTGCTCGGCAGAGGACACCAATTCAAGGAAAAAGCCACTACGAAATTTCAACGCAAGGATCAAAAGACCGGTCAACTGTCAAATGTTTCGAATGCGACGAGCTTGGACACTTCGCATCCGCTTGTCCAAAAGGACGATCACGAGGAAACGACCGAGTAATTGAGAAACGTGTAGACATCTGTACTGTAGCTCCGCCATTAGGAACAATAAGCAGTTCAACCGGTGAGTCCGTTCTATTTTGCTTCGACTCTGGAGCTAAATGCTCCTTGGTTAAGGAAAGCGTCGCCGATAAGTTTACTGGTAAAAGAATTAATAACATTGTAAAGTTAAACGGTATAAGTAATGATTCAATATGTAGCACTCAACAACTATTATGTAACATAAATATTGATCAATGTTATTTTGAGATTTTGTTACATGTTATTATGGACAAGTATTTGAAACATGACGTACTAATTGGTCGTGAAATTTTTAGTCAGGGCTTTGGCGTAACTATGGACGCTGACAAATTTCAACTTAACAAAACCAAAAGAGTAGTAGCGTTAATAATTGCCAATTATGAAGATGTCATAGAATCGAATAGTGAACTTGATGATCCTGATAAGGCAGCCTTGATAAATATTTTAAAATATTATTCAGATTGGTTTATTGATGGAATACCAAAGACTAGGGTCACCACAGGGTATTTGGAAATTAGACTAATAGATCAGCAAAAGACAGTACAACGGCGGCCATATAGGCTTAGTGAAGAAGAGAAAATCAAAGTACGGGGTAAAGTTGACGAATTATTAAAAGCTCAAGTTATTCGCCCAAGCTGTTCACCTTTCGCTAGTCCCATGATGCTAGTTAAGAAGAAAAATGGCACCGATCGACTGTGTGTAGACTATCGCATGCTAAACGACAATACAGTTGCTGACAAATACCCGTTGCCCCTCATCTCAGACCAAATTGCCAGACTTCGTGGTGCTAAATATTTTTCGTGCATTGATATGGCAAGCGGCTTTTATCAAATTCCAGTTCACGAGGACTCAATCGAACGAACTGCATTTGTCACGCCAGAAGGTCAATACGAGTTCTTGACAATGCCGTTCGGTTTGAAGAACGCGCCATCTGCGTTCCAGCGGGCTATAATGAAGGCCTTAGGAGCTTTAGCTTACACTTATGCAATCGTGTATATTGATGATGTTCTCATAATAGCAGAAAGCAAAGAAGATGCTCTAGTTAGATTGCGGATAGTATTGGAGACATTAAGTAAGGCTGGATTTTCATTTAATGTCACCAAGTGCTCCTTTCTCACAACAAGAATAGAGTATCTTGGATTTGAATTAAGCAATGGAGAAATCAGGCCAAATTCACGAAAAATTCAAGCTTTAAATGGATTACCACCACCTCAAAATGTTTCACAGCTAACACAATTTATTGGTTTAGCTTCTTATTTTCGGCAATTTGTGTTAAATTTCTCCCAAACACTTAAACCTCTGTATCTTCTCACCTCTAAGAAAAACACTGACTTTGTTTGGTTACCAGTGCATGAACAGATACGAACAAAAATAATAACTATATTGACTCAGACGCCAGTTTTAATCATATTCGATCCGCAATACCCAATAGAGCTACATACAGACGCAAGTTGTATTGGGTATGGAGCGATCCTGTTACACAAAATTGACAATAAACCTCATGTGGTCGAGTATTACAGTAAGTGTACGTCTCCCGCCGAATCTAAATACCATTCATACGAACTGGAGACGCTAGCAGTAGTAAATGCTATTAAACACTTCCGACATTATTTGCAGGGACGTAAATTTAAAGTATATACTGACTGTAATTCATTAAAGGCCAGTCGCACAAAACTAGATTTAACACCGAGGGTGCATAGATGGTGGGCGTTTTTACAGGCATTTGATTTCGAAATAGAATATAGAAAAGGCGAGCGAATGGCGCATGTTGACTTTCTCTCTCGGAATCCAGTGCATGAACAACATAAAAGTCTGATTAAAATACCTGAATTACGAATCAATTTGACGGAGGTATCTCGACAACTGGTTAGTTTCGGAACAACAGCGAGATTCCGAGATACAAGAAATAATTTTAAAGTTAAAAAGTAATGAGTTACCAGGAAATATGGACAAAACCTATGAATTGCGAAAAGGTATACTACATAGGAAAATACAGCGAAATAGTAAGACCAAATGTTTGCCGGTAATACCAAGAGCTTTTCGATGGGCCGTCATAAATCACGTCCATGAAGCTATAATGCATCTGGGTTGGGAAAAGACGCTCGACAAGGTCTATGGTTATTACTGGTTCGAAAACATGTCCAAATATGTGCGTAGATTTGTAGAAAACTGCATCACATGTAAAGTATCTAAGCCACTTGTGGGAAAAGTGCAAGTCGAGCTGCATCCTATTCCTAAAATAGAAATACCATGGCATACGATACATATTGACATTACAGGCAAAATGAGTGGTAAAAATGATTTGAAGGAATACGTCATCGTTCTTATAGATGCTTTCACCAAGTTTGTTTATTTTTATCACACACTAAATATAGATTCTGAAAGCTGCATTAAGGCTGTAAAATCAGTCGTATCTTTATTTGGTTTACCCACTCGAATTATAGCAGATCAAGGACGTAGTTTCGCAAGTAAAAGTTTCCGCGAATTTTGCTCATCTCAAAAAATTAATCTACATTTAATTGCTACGGGTGCCAGTAGTGCAAACGGTCAGGTAGAACGGGCCATGAGTACCCTGAAAGGTATGCTGACTGCTGTCGAAACCAGTCAGAGATCATGGCAGGATGCGTTGGCTGAAGTGCAGCTAGCAATGAATTGCACGATTAATCGTGTGACTAAGTTTAGCCCTTTAGAATTATTGATTGGTAAGGAAGCTCGACCTTTTGGCTTGTTGCCGATAAACGAAGATAACAATGATGAAGTAGACAAAGAAAATTTGAGAAAGGAAGCTAAAAAAATATTGAAACTCAAGCAAAATACGACAAAAATAGGTTTGATAAAAATAAAGCTAAAATAATAAATTTCAAAGTGGGTGATCACGTTTTGCTCAAAAACGAAGAACGTCATCAAACTAAACTTGATCCTAAATTTAAAGGGCCATTTGAGATAATTGAAGCTCTGGATGGGGACAGATATTTACTTAAATCTTTAACATGTAATCGAAAGTATAAGTATTCTCATGAATGTTTAAAAGCAATACCAAATAATCAGATACTCGATGAGTTATGTAAAGATAGAGACAGCACAATGGAAGTTGCATCTGTTGCCCGATATGATAACTGAAGACCGCACCATAGCAGAAGAGACATGTTATGGCGGGGGTCGTATGTGTAGAAGGAATTACACAAATGATAAGTTCGTATGTGTAGAAGGAATTACACAAATGATAAGTTAGTTGTGTGTAAAAGGAACTACACAAATTTGTTTGGTTAAAAAAAATGTGTTTAAGGAATTACACGAATGTTATGATTTATTAAATTAAAATTATGTTACGAAAATGTAATTATGCTATGATAAGAATAAAATTAAAACTGATTTGAATTGTGTTACATAATGAATAAGAATATCGAATAAAAATGTATTGAAATGTCCAGAGAGCCTTTGAATCCTGAAGCGTTGTCACTTATGCGGTTGAGTTAAGACAACACACGAGGACGTGTATTTTGTCAGGAAGGCCGTGTCGCATAATGGACGTATTTTGGACACTGTACGCGTCTGTCACATTATGAACATAGTTTGGCCACTGTGCTTGCCAGACCAAGCTGTGCAATGAGTTTGGGATATGGTGAAATGATTTCTTAGAATTTGACTACAACGTAGAATATGACTGGCGCCTAGGTACCGTACGAGTGAGGTGACGGCGTTGTCGCGCTGTCGCCGAGTGTAGTCCAGCTAGCGTGTAAAAATAAGTAGATCGAGGCGTGATCAGAGACAATTGTATGCGCCGGTTGGAATTCGCTTCACTCTCAAAGTTTGTGAGTCAATATGGCAGACCAGCAACCAAAAATAAACGATTCTGCGACATATTTATATTTATTTAGACTGAATTATGAATACACTACACCTCCTTTTTTAGAGAAATTACGTAATATTATAAATGTGTAGTTATTAAATGAGCTTTATTATAATAAAAATTTTTTTATTTGTTTTATATATATACAAATTTACAAATGTATATATATATACGAATTTTAAAATTAATTAAAATGTGTTGATATTCATTAAAAATATGTTGTTTTTTTTATAAGTTTTATATACATACATATGTATTATGCAAACAATTTTTAATTTTTTTATGTGCGAATATACATATATTCGTATTGTAAAAGTAATTTCTTTTTGTGTTTTTTTTGTTTGCGTTTTTTTTTTTTTTGAATAACATAAAAAGAGTAAAATGATAAAATTTTTAATTTGTTAAGAAAATTGAATTTTTAAATTGTATAAAAATTATGCTCGAGCTAAATTAGTTCTTGAATAATTTTAACCCATTTTTATTTACTAAAAGCGGCTTCTTTTTTCCCACATCTAGGGTAATATTGTTCCTATCTTCTATGCTTATAACCTCATATGGTCCTAAATATTAACTTTCTAGCTTATGTGCTGTTTCATTATTTAGCATAACTAAAGTTCCTATTTCTATATCATTTATTTTTTTAGCATATTCTGATTTTCGTTTTTCTTTTTATACCCTAAACCCATTTAAAATGGGTAAAAAGTGTATAATGTATTTGTGCAAATGTATGTAACAGGCAGAGGGAAGCATCTCCGACCCCATAAGGTATATATATTCTTGATCAGCATCAACAGCTGAGTCGATTTAGCCATGTCCGTCTGTTTGTCCGTCCGTCCGTATGTATGAACGCAAGGATCTTAGAACCTATAAGAGCTAGAGAAATTTTGGCAGTTTGTCCTCCTAGTCCATGCGCAGATCGAGTTTGTTGCCGATAATCGATTACTTGGCCCGTTTCCAAGTAATCGATAAAAATCGATATCGAAATCCTGTTTTTTGAGCAATTTTGGTAAATAATAAGAGCTAGAGTCACTAAACTTGACATGAATATATATATATATATCAAGTATCTTTCATTTTATAGCTATCGCCACCTCCCCGCTACCACCATAAAGCTATAAATCATGTTAGTAAACCAACTTGTATTGCCTAACTAATTAAGCCACAATTTAAATGCAATTGTCATTTTGAGCATATACGAATATTTTATAGTACAATAAGATAGACTACTGAAAATTTCATCAAGATCGGTTAAGAAACACGATAGAAAATGTGTTTTGGCCTGCAAACACGTGCAGCAGCCAGCGCAAGTTCCAAGAATTTCTGTATACATGTACACACACACATTCATGCGAGTCTTCTTTGAATTCTATCAACATCATTGCAATCGCGATTGTATGCTGCTATTTTTATATGTTTTTGTATCATTAAGACTGAATTATTGGTGGGGCTATTGAGTAGAGGCGGCGGAAAGTAGCGCGGTCAGTTACAAGTTCGAAACCTACCGAGGAAACTATTTTTTTTTTTTTTGGCTGGTGTGGCTATTGCGTAGAGGCAGCAGCAAGTAATACGGTCAGTTGCGAGTTCGAACCCTGCCAAGGGAACTTTTTTTTAATATATCTTTATTACTACTAAAGCAAACGGTCGCGTAGCGCGAGCTGCATTTGGTGTATATAAGAATAAGAGTGTTCAGGGTATCCCCTAGTCGGGAGCTCCCGACTAGAACCTCTTACTTGTTCTAATTCTAACATTGTTTGTTTGTTTTCTCTTTTATAGGCTTCTTCTAATCTATACTTAAATTCTTTAGCGTAACCATATATATTGTAAATAGGATCTATTTGTGTCAAGTTATTGAATTCGTCGAATTGTCTAGGTAATCTACCATAAACAAGTTCATAGGGACAATTTTCAGGTACTTTAGATGGAGTTGTATTGAAACAATAAGTGAAATAATTCAACCATATATCCCAATCATCCTTGTCTATCGAAATGTATGAAGGGATGTATTCGTTAAATGTTCGATGACTTCTTTCTACTGAACCCAAGGTCTGGTGGTGATATGCTGTTGATTGTATATTACTTATTTCCATATACCTGCGTAGATCTTTTATAAATGAATTTTTGTATTCAGTACCCATGTCCGTTATGAACGTCTTAATAGGACCGTACTTTATTACAAAATATTCAAATATTGCTCTAGCTACTGTATTTGCACTTTTATCTGCTACTGGTATTGTAACTAGATATTTAGTGAGATCACATATTATAGTGACTGCATATTCGTTTCCATTCTCTGAACGAGGTAATGGTCCGATTATATCAATTAAAACAGTATCCAAAGCTGTATTCGGTGTGTTCGTTAATACCATTGGTACTTTTGTATGTGTTGTGGTCTTTGCTTGTAATAGGGGTCAAAGTTCATTCATCAATTCAAACCCAAAGCATAAAAAGAAGGGTGCGCGACAGACACGTCCCAAAAATGATATTTTCTTTTGCGCCCATGATCCGCCCATTCACACACATTTGTGTCTGTGTGTGAGTGTGTGTAGAGCTCGAAATTCAGAAATCCAAAAATATTGTCAAATTTGCATCGGACAGGCAGGCAGGGACCAACAGGCACACATGCGCATAAATGCTTCTATTCATATACAAAATATGCAAGCATGCGTGAATAGCAAGTCCAAAAACTTTTAAATGCACACATGCCAACGCTTAGGTACTCTTTCGAACAAAAACGAGCTAAAAATAAAGAATTTCGCATCGACTTGGCAAACCCTTTCATTATTTCATATAAGTCGTCCCCTCAAAAGGGAAGAAATGCTACCGACTTTTGACAAAAATTGAATTTGTGGGCATTTTTGCTTGTGCGGACACATACACACACAAACATTTAAACGATACCTAGACATAAAGAGAGCATCGAGAGCACTGAGAGTAAGTGCGAGGGAGATAAAAATAAACAGCGATGCCGTTCTGTCGCTCAAATCATATAGAAGAGAGTAAGCCAAAGCAGTTTTCTGTAGTGGGAGCGAGATAAAAAACAGCGATGCCGTTCTATCGCACAAATCATATGGAAGCCAAAGCAGTTTCCTGTAGTGTGAGCGATCAAAAGATATCATATGTATATCTTACTCGCTCGTAGGACCAGATGCAAATTTTTTTTGGTGACCAAATTTTTACTACGGCATGTCCCATCTTTATGTTTTTGGTTAGTGATATTATGTAGCCCGGCTTCACGATTAAGCCTTTGAAAAAATTGTCCTAAGTCAAATTTTTCATTGGAGTACAAATCATTTATTTTGAATTGCGAAATGATCCTATTCCATTGTTTAAATAAACAACTGGAGTCATTGAATTTTAGTTGCACAAATTTTTTCAGGTCATTATTACTAACGACTCCATAGATATTGGGCTGTTTCTGTTCATTTTGATTGCTTTTAGATGATCTTGTTTGGGCCATCAATATGTTTATATTTATTTCTTTTAAGTTGTCTATACTTATATTCTTCTTAATCTAGTCTCATTCTTGTTAACTTTGAGGTTGGGTTTTTCATTGAAAAAAAGGGATGTTAGGGGACTATGGTCTGGTTTAACTATGAAATGTCTTCCATATATGTATGGTCTGAAGTGTTTTATTGCCCAATGAATGGCTGCGTTACGGAACTGCTTGTTACCCAGTGGGCCGCGCCGTCTGGCTCATCGGATTCTCTGGGTGTATTCCCATCCATGGCCCGCAGTTCGCACAATCGATATCAACAAAACTACAGCGTCTACAACACTATTCAAAATGAACCACATAATCGATAACAACAAACAATCGGAACTTCTAACAAATGAACAACACTTACAGCTGTAACAACAAGCAAATGTAAACAACAAAGGTGGGACGCTCAATATGAATTAACAAAAAAACACTATTTGTCCACTTTACTCTTCCAGGTCGGGTCCCGGCTCCGGGCCCAGCATACCCGCCCTACCTTAGACGATCACCTGACCTCGTCTCCCTCATTTTGGCCACTAGATGGCCTGCATCTGCCCGTGTCGGCTGTTTTGCCTGCTCTCCCCATCAAATTAAACTTAGCCGGACATTCTTTTCCTTCAATATGTGCGTAAAATTGGTTACATTCCTTATTAACAATTAATGTTGCTTATTTCTATCTATTTATCAAGGCATCTCCATTCAGTTAATTACGTTATCTTGCACGTGAGCATTTCTTCACCAGGTACGTATTATTGTTGCATATACTTATGATTATGGACAATGTGTATTAATTTCTAAAATTTCATTTATCTTACAGGATGCGTTTCATTTACTTTACCAACATTAAATGGAACAGGAGACGAAAAACTGCAATAAAAACAAGAAAGTGGTTATGAGGCAATCGTTGCGCCGATTTAGGAACAGTGTACCCACGCAAATACTTATAGCCGGGTATGTCACGATAATCAGTCGTGCAACAGGTAGGTGATATATATAAATATAAAATCGCTAAATTCTACCTTATCCTACCTAAAGAGCTCTCTGGGGATGGTAAGGGGCGATAGAAAGGGGTAATTCAAGTTAGGTATGTATGTGAGTATTGTTCGCGCAAGCACCAAATTTCAAACTTTTATATTTTATAGGCGCATATGCATAACCTTTCGAGTTTTCCCTCACTGTTCGCACTCTAAAGTGAAGCTTGGCGTAAGTGCCTATGTATATACATATAATTTACAAACAAAAAAACTAAAACTAAAACCGGAAGATGTGGGCGTGGTCTCGCCTGTGGCCGATTCTTCGCTGTTGGAGCCCGGTCGTTGGTGGATCGCCTCGCCGTCCTTAGGGTCGCGCCGAGGCTTGGCTGACGTGCGCCGCTGAGCCAAATCCTGTCCTTTGGGGTGACTTCGTGGACCTCTCTGGTGCGAGAGCTGGTCCCTTCGTTGCCGGAGCCGATTATTTTGTTTATAGTCTTTTGATTTTTATTTGTTCGTCTCGTGTCGCACTTAAGTTTTAAGTTTTTCTAATTTTGTATATTTTGACACAATGTTTGTTTAGATATTATTAATAAATGGCAAAAAAAATAATTGATTGTTTAAATTTTAATTGCGGAACATTTTTCTAGAAAGTTTTATTTTTATGGTAGCCGCCATGACAAAATAACCTGTGATAAAATGTGATATTAGGGTAGGTCTTGTTAGAGTTTGTTTAATGTTTACTATTTGTTTTGTCCCACTCTGTGTTTACGTTTGTTGTGTGCTGGCCGTAGCAATGAGCTTCAGAGACAGGTGACCCAGGAGGATATAGATTCGATCCTGCGCCGCACCTGTCGTAGCGTTCCTTGAATGTCGTTTGTCAGTCAAACTGACGAACTGAGCATTTGAATACTAAATGTTCTCCACTGTCCAGATTATGCGTAGACAAGTTAGCCTGTGTTAGAATTTTTTTCCCTCTCCCAAAGTAAATGAAAAAAATAAAAAAAATTATATTTGTGAGTTAGTTTTGTGGTCGATGTTTATTTATTGATTTATTTATTCAATACTAGCGGGCATAACTCGGCCTTGCCCGTGGCACGTTTGTTAAAAATCAACGTTCTCAAAAAGCTTTGAAAATGATTTTGAAACTTATCGGACGGTAAACAAACATACAACCGTTTTCCGGCAATTTGCCAATGTTGCCAGTGGAATTTCCCAAATCGCTGAAACATTATATTCTTATGTAGAGCTTTGAAAATAAGTTTGAAGCAAATCGGACACAACTTAAAACTTCGCCCAAAAAATCTTTAAATGGCATTCCCCCCGAAGAAGTTTGAATTCTGCGAAAAGTGTGAAACGCGTATCAAATGATTTTTCTTATAGATCTTTGGAAACGAATTTGAGCGCGAAACGGCACCCTCCAAATCTTTGACCTCTATTTCCACCAAAGAGGAATGGATTTTCCTAAAAGTGTGAAACACCCTTCAAATGAATTTGAACAAAGATCTTTGAAAATAAGTTTGGGGCCGATCGGATGGTAAACAAAAAAGTTACAAACAAAGGTTTTTCGCAATTTTTCTACACTTGCGGGTGGAATTTCCCGAAACCCCGTCTTAACGTGCACCTACATCACAAAAGGTAGCTACAGTGAAAATTTCAGCTTCCTAGCTCTTACGGTTCGGGCTGTGCGTTGATCACTAATCAGTAGGTCAGTCAGTCAGGACAAACAGTTTTAAATATAGAGATTAGTAAGATTTGTTGGTAGATGTTTGTTTATTTATTTATTTAATAGGAATTATTAGTGATGTTTTTTTTTGTATTAGGGTTAGTAAGCCTTATAGTAGAGAGGGGTACGGTTTTCTAAAGCGATCAGTATGGCGGAGGAACAAGTGTCTAATTGGGGTTCCAAAGCTGACGGAGCGGCGGCACTGCCACCGACACGCTCGGCAGGGGGTCTAGGGAGAACGCCCATGAATTTCCGGGGATTTTATGAGAGACAAATCACGGCGGAGGGTCATCTGGTAGACTTAGAGAATCGGCACAACACGATCGACCACCACGAAATCTGGAGTTCCCAAAACCGACGTGAAGAGATGCGAGCAGGCTTAATGGAGATGATGAAGGGGATCATGGATGTGCTTAGGCCGCCAGGGAGCCACGCCGGTGAGCCTAACACTGGGCCGATGCCACCGAGACACGTCAGGCCGGGACCAGGAACAGGTGCCATCCCGAAAGAGCGAGAAGGGATCCAGCGAGAGGCATATCTACCGCCGGTGCCACCGAAGCCACACAGACAAGACGCACGAGGATCGGAGTACTCCTCCAGCAGCCCAGTGTACGTTGCAGATACTCAGGCGAGGAGTTGGCGTAATACAAATAATCGTCATTTCGGAGTAGCGGACCGGAGAGCGCATGATTTTCATACCCGGACCGGGTACGTGCAGCAGTCGCGTTATTCGCAAGGACCAAGACCGACTGTTCACGAGGTTGAAGATCCCCCACATCTTGCGGAATCGCCGCCTGGAGAGCTGGAGGAGGCCTTCGTGCGAGGTAGGACATCATCCCGGCTAGTCTGCTGGAACTGTAGGCAGTTAGATCA
This sequence comes from Drosophila borealis, assembly GCA_035045885.1. NCBI lineage: Eukaryota > Metazoa > Arthropoda > Insecta > Diptera > Drosophilidae > Drosophila > Drosophila borealis. The sequence continues at coordinate 537,081 of JAWNOR010000336.1, read as the reverse complement.
TGTCTTTACAGACTGCCTGTCCAAGGAGCGGAAGATTTTCTGCAACAGGTGCGGAAAGCCGGACACGTTCCGCTCACAATGCGAGAATTGTCCGGGAAACCCCTGAGGGAGCGCGATGATGGCGGGACAGACGCGTTCGGGGACGGCGACCGCGGAAAAGCAATTGAGGAGCACCTTCGAAAGCCAATACTCATGGATAAGCAGCCGGATATAGACCATAAGGACCAGAAGGAGATGAACAAAGGAAGAACATTAAAAGGCTTACCATACGAAGAACGGTTAGGTCATACACATCGGCCCGAAATACAATTTTTGGTGAGCGGCAACTGAAGGGGATGACGCTGGCCACCCGAAGGATGGTGAAGGCTAGAGCGCGCTTCCGCAGACGCAAGATTACGAGGTGCCAGGTCATTGAAGCTGTGAGACGGGAGGATGGCCTAGACCCTCGCGTATTTGCCGAAGTTTAGGTCGCGGGGATCCAAATGAGAGGTTTGTTAGACACAGGAGCCTCGGTCAGGATAAATCGATCATAGGTAGGGTAGAACTCCCAATCTCGTACAGGGGGCATACAAAAATTTCGTTTTTTATCTACCCGTACTTTAAGCGGCGAGCCTATTTTTGGTGAGCCGGCATCATGGGAATTGTCTAGGGCAGAAAGGACAGAATTGGAGGCGGTAAAGCAGGAGTCTTTGTCTTTTAAACGTAGCGGATTAGGGACGACGGACTTAGAGAAGCACACATTATCGCTAGCGATGCAGAAAGTAGTGGATGAAGAAGTGGACAAAATGTTGAGTTTGGGGGTTATAGAAGAGTGCAACCGCCTATAGAGTAACCGCACAACAGTAGTGCGAAGACCGGGGAAAAACCGTTTTTGCCTCGAGGTACGCAAGCTCAACAATTTGACGGTGAAAGACGCGTGTCCACCACGCTGTATAGAAGTTATCCTATCTAGAATAGACCAGACCCACCACATCTCCAGTGTGGATCTGAAGTTCGCGTATTGGCAGGTCGAACTAGACGACAAAAGCAAGCGCTATACTGCATTTACACTGCCAGATAGCCCACTATACCAGTTTCGCGTTATGCCATTTGGTTTTTGTAATGCCGCCCAACGTCTGGTTCGTCTGATAAACAAGGTGATTCCGAACGAGATACGGTCCAACGTCTTTGTGTACTTGGACGATTTATTAGTTATTTCCCCAGATATTTCAACGCACTAGAAATATCTGCGACAAGTGGGCAAATGCTTAAGGGAAGCGAACCTGTCAATCGGACTGCACAACCAAATTTTTGCTTCCAAGCATTAAAATACCTTGGATTCATTATTGGTGGCGGCACGCTTCGCATGGACCCCGAACGGGTTATAGCTATTAAGCGAATCCCCGTGCCTCGGTCGCGCGAAGAAGTTCGCTCATTTTTGGGTACAGCAGGTTGGTACCGGCGATTTATGCGAGATTTCGCGACTATGGCCGCACCACTGTCCAAAATTGTAGTAGTTTGTATTGAATGACGAGGCAACGCAAGCCGTTGAACAGTTGAAGACCACCCTCACCACGGCCCCAGTGCTCGTGCACGCGGTTTTTTCCATGCCCTTCTTCGTGCAGTGCAATGCGTCTCAGTTTGGAGTGGGAGCGGTGTTGTTTAAAAAAAAACTGAGGATCAGGAACGACCCATAGCTTTATTTTCAGCCAAGTTGATCAAACACCAACGAAACTATTCCGTCACTGAAAAGGAGTGCCTAACGTCGGTACTGGCCGTAAAAAAGTACAGACCCTACATAGAAGGGGTGCCTTTCACATGCATCACTGACCACGCCAGCTTAAAATGGCTGATGTCCATGAAGGACCTAGGCGGGAGACTAGCTCGTTGGTCATTGCAGCTGCAAAGCTATGACTTTACCATCGAGCATCGTAAAGGCAGTGAGAACGTGGTAGCCGACACTCTATCGCGCAGTGTCGAAGCAGTGGCAAAGGTTTCAGAAGGCCTTCTCGAATTTGAGACCAACGAGTTTGAATCCGCGGAATATCAGACGTTTCTAGAACAAGGGCGAATCAAGACAAACTGCCAGAACTGAAGGTTGACGGGGATTTGCTTTTTAAGCGCATGGGGTTCGTCCACTTGGAAGCCGAGTTAGAAGGCACCGTGTGGAAATTGTGGGTAGCAAGCTCGTTGACCGCCGGGTTAATAGCGAAGGCTCATGTAGATGAGACGGCTGGTGATGGCGGTGTCGTGAAAAAGATCGAGACCTGACGTCGGCAGTTTTACTGGCCTGGCATGGCTAGTCAGGTAAAGGATTGGGTAAGACAGTGCGTGACATGCAAGGAAGTCAAGGCACCGAACTTTCGCATGCAAGTGGGTCTAGGAAAAGAGGTAATGACCGACCATTCAAAAAACTGTATATTGATTTTCTGGGAAAGTACCCACGTTCGAAGCAAGGGCACGCTTGGATCTTAGTGGTAGTCGACCATTTTTCAGAATTCACTTTCTTCAAAGCAATGCGAGAGGCTACGGATCTTAACGTAGTGGATTTTTTTAGTCAGCGAGGTTTTCTATAAATTTGGAGTACCCGAGGTCATCCACTCTGATAATAGACGACAGTTCATATCAAGTACATTCCAAAACATGATCTCAGCTTTCAGCATCTCGCACATGCGTACTGCGGTCTACGCGCCACAGAGCAATGCAAGCGAGCGAGTTAATCGTACCGTGTTGTCGGCGATCCGGGCGTATCTAGAGCAAGATCACCGCGAGTGGGACCTCTACCTTCCGGAAATAGAGGTGTCCATACACAATGCCATAAACACAGCGACGGGATGACACCTTTCTATGCCGTTTTCGGACATCATATGTTCCTAAATGGGGCATGCTACAAATTGGCTCGTAGGTTAAGGCCTCTGGGTGATCATGATATTTCTCATTTGTACCCAGCAGACAAAATACGCCTGATTAGACAGCGAGTCCAAAGCCAACTACACCAGGTTTACGAAAGAAGTCATCGGTAGTACAACGCTCGAGCCCGGGTGTTCCAGGCGGAACCTGGCCAAGAAATCTACCGACGCAATTTTAAGCTGAGCGGTTTTGGGAAAGCTTTTAACGCCAAATTTGCAAGGAAGTTCCTTAAGGCCACAATAGTGCGGCGAGTAGGCAACAATTCGTACCTGCTGGAAGACTTGAAAGGGAAGCCCCTAGGAGTTCCATGCGAAGGACATACGGGTGTAGATCAGGGTCGTGGGTGTGGCCTACGTTGGGCATTCTAATTAGCCGGCTGGGCGAAACAGTATAGGAAATGCACACGCAGATACTATTGTAACGGTCGGGTTCGCGTTTACAATAATCTGCCTGGTGATGTTGCATTTGACGTTATCGGCAACATCGATGGTTTGCTTAGTTGGTTGCGTGCGATATTATCGGCCACGCCGATATCTTTTTGTCATAGAGTCAGAGTTTCGGGGGTGAAGCTGGGCCCACAGCGGAGCCCAATTTATTGAAGGGTGGCAACGCCGGGCTTGCGATCCACGGCGCCAAAAGGAGCGATTGCTATTGACCGCCCGATTCGCTCTTAAAGAGACTATAAGGAGAGTGGATCGCATGCCCTTGGATTTGCCCTTAACCTTCATTTGGGCCGTTGACCCAAAAAAATGCAACTGTGCAGATGGTCAGCAACGGTGCCCGCCTCGCAAATGTATGCGTGTGCCGAACCTCGGCACTGATGTTGCTGTCCAAATGTACAGCATAGGAGCTCGATTTGATCAGCGGTCAACGGCGAGTGTGCCAGCTCGAAGCGAGCTTAAAGTTATAATTTTGTATGTCGGCCCCATAACAATAAAACTTTCTAGCAAAATGTTCCGCAATTAAAAATTAAAGAATCAATTATTTTTTTTGCCATTTATTAATAATATCTAAACAAACATTGTGTCAAAATATACAAAATTAGAAAAAACTTAAAACTTAAGTGCGACACGAGACGAACAAATAAAAATCAAAAGACTATAAACAAAATAATCGGCTCCGGCAACGAAGGGACCAGCTCTCGCACCAGAGAGGCCCACGAAGTCACCCCAAAGGACAGGATTAGGCTCAGCGGCACACGTCAGCCAAGCCTCGGCGCGACCCTAAGGCCTCCAACGACCGGGCTCCAACAGCGAAGAATCGGCCACAGGCGAGACCACGCCCACATCTTCCGGTTTTAGTTTTAGTTTTTTTGTTTGTAAATTATATGTATATACATAGGCACTTACGCCAAGCTTCACTTTAGAGTGCGAACAGTGAGGGAAAACTCGAAAGGTTATGCATATGCGCCTATAAAATATAAAAGTTTGAAATTTGGTGCTTGCGCGAACAATACTTACATACATACCTAACTTTCTTTCGCCCGTTACCATCCCCAGAGAGCTCTTTAGGTAGGATAAGGTATATTGGATAAATAGTGTTTTTTGTTAATTCATATTGAGCGTCTCACCTTTGTTCTTTACATTTGCTTGTTGTTACAGCTCTTAGTGTTGTTCATTTGTTAGAAGTTCCGATTGTTTGTTGTTATCGATTATGGGGTTCATTTTGAATAGTGTTGTATAGGTATGTTTTGCTACAGACGCTGTAGTTTTGTTGATATCGATTGTGCGAACTGCGGGCCAGGGGTGGGAATACACCCAGAGAATCCGATGAGCCAGACGGCGCGGCCCACTGAGTTACAAGACGTTCGTAACAGCTGCTAACTCTTGTTCTGTTGTGAATTTAATGCTTTCGCCTTTTGTAAAGCTGCAAGAAGCGTAAGCTACTGGTAAATGAATTTCATTATATGATTGTGTCAATACTGATCCTCAAGCTTCTTTGCTGGCATCTGTGATTCTACAAAATTTTTTGCCTAAATCGGGATATTCCAGTAAGGTTCATTAATGCCTTTTTTAGATGGTCGATCGGCAATCAGCTGTCCATTCGAATTTAAAATCTTTTTTACATAATCTTGTTATGTAATGGGGCATATTCGGCAAAATGTTGTATGAAACGTCTCTAATAATTGCAAAATGCAACGAATCTTCTAGCGCTATCTGCGTCCGTGGGGACTGGATATTTCAGCTTCCTAGCTCTTACGGTTCGGGCTGTGCGTTGATCACTAATCAGTAGGTCAGTCAGTCAGGACAAACAGTTTTAAATATAGAGATTAGTAAGATTTGTTGGTAGATGTTTGTTTATTTATTTATTTAATAGGAATTATTAGTGATGTTTTTTTTTGTATTAGGGTTAGTAAGCCTTATAGTAGAGAGGGGTACGGTTTTCTAAAGCGATCAGTATGGCGGAGGAACAAGTGTCTAATTGGGGTTCCGAAGCTGACGGAGCGGCGGCACTGCCACCGACACGTTCGGCAGGGGGTCTAGGGAGAACGCCCATGAATTTCCGGGGATTTTATGAGAGACAAATCACGGCGGAGGGTCATCTGGTAGACTTAGAGAATCGGCACAACACGATCGACCACCACGAAATCTGGAGTTCCCAAAACCGACGTGAAGAGATGCGAGCAGGCTTCATGGAGATGATGAAGGGGATCATGGATGTGCTTAGGCCGCCAGGGAGCCACGCCGGTGAGCCTAACACTGGGCCGATGCCACCGAGACACGTCAGGCCGGGACCAGGAACAGGTGCCATCCCGAAAGAGCGAGAAGGGATCCAGCGAGAGGCATATCTACCGCCGGTGCCACCGAAGCCACACAGACAAGACGCACGAGGATCGGAGTACTCCTCCAGCAGCCCAGTGTACGTTGCAGATACTCAGGCGAGGAGTTGGCGTAATACAAATAATCGTCATTTCGGAGTAGCGGACCGGAGAGCGCATGATTTTCATACCCGGACCGGGTACGTGCAGCAGTCGCGTTATTCGCAAGGACCAAGACCGACTGTTCACGAGGTTGAAGATCCCCCACATCTTGCGGAATCGCCGCCTGGAGAGCTGGAGGAGGCCTTCGTGCGAGGTAGGACATCATCCCGGCTAGTCTGCTGGAACTGTAGGCAGTTAGATCATGTCTTTACAGACTGCCTGTCCAAGGAGCGGAAGATTTTCTGCAACAGGTGCGGAAAGCCGGACACGTTCCGCTCACAATGCGAGAATTGTCCGGGAAACCCCTGAGGGAGCGCGATGATGGCGGGACAGACGCGTTCGGGGACGGCGACCGCGGAAAAGCAATTGAGGAGCACCTTCGAAAGCCAATACTCATGGATAAGCAGCCGGATATAGACCATAAGGACCAGAAGGAGATGAACAAAGGAAGAACATTAAAAGGCTTACCATACGAAGAACGGTTAGGTCATACACATCGGCCCGAAATACAATTTTTGGTGAGCGGCAACTGAAGGGGATGACGCTGGCCACCCGAAGGATGGTGAAGGCTAGAGCGCGCTTCCGCAGACGCAAGATTACGAGGTGCCAGGTCATTGAAGCTGTGAGACGGGAGGATGGCCTAGACCCTCGCGTATTTGCCGAAGTTTAGGTCGCGGGGATCCAAATGAGAGGTTTGTTAGACACAGGAGCCTCGGTCAGGATAAATCGATCATAGGTAGGGTAGAACTCCCAATCTCGTACAGGGGGCATACAAAAATTTCGTTTTTTATCTACCCGTACTTTAAGCGGCGAGCCTATTTTTGGTGAGCCGGCATCATGGGAATTGTCTAGGGCAGAAAGGACAGAATTGGAGGCGGTAAAGCAGGAGTCTTTGTCTTTTAAACGTAGCGGATTAGGGACGACGGACTTAGAGAAGCACACATTATCGCTAGCGATGCAGAAAGTAGTGGATGAAGAAGTGGACAAAATGTTGAGTTTGGGGGTTATAGAAGAGTGCAACCGCCCATAGAGTAACCGCACAACAGTAGTGCGAAGACCGGGGAAAAACCGTTTTTGCCTCGAGGTACGCAAGCTCAACAATTTGACGGTGAAAGACGCGTGTCCACCACGCTGTATAGAAGTTATCTTATCTAGAATAGACCAGACCCACCACATCTCCAGTGTGGATCTGAAGTTCGCGTATTGGCAGGTCGAACTAGACGATAAAAGCAAGCGCTATACTGCATTTACACTGCCAGATAGGCCACTATACCAGTTTCGCGTTATGCCATTTGGTTTTTGTAATGCCGCCCAACGTCTGGTTCGTCTGATAAACAAGGTGATTCCCAACGAGATACGGTCCAACGTCTTTGTGTACTTGGACGATTTATTAGTTATTTCCCCAGATATTTCAACGCACTAGAAATATCTGCGACAAGTGGGCAAATGCTTAAGGGAAGCGAACCTGTCAATCGGACTGCACAACCAAATTTTTGCTTCCAAGCATTAAAATACCTTGGATTCATTATTGGTGGCGGCACGCTTCGCATGGACCCCGAACGGGTTATAGCTATTAAGCGAATCCCCGTGCCTCGGTCGCGCGAAGAAGTTCGCTCATTTTTGGGTACAGCAGGTTGGTACCGGCGATTTATGCGAGATTTCGCGACTATGGCCGCACCACTGTCCAAAATTGTAGTAGTTTGTATTGAATGACGAGGCAACGCAAGCCGTTGAACAGTTGAAGACCACCCTCACCACGGCCCCAGTGCTCGTGCACGCGGTTTTTTCCATGCCCTTCTTCGTGCAGTGCAATGCGTCTCAGTTCGGAGTGGGAGCGGTGTTGTTTCAAAAAAAACTGAGGATCAGGAACGACCCATAGCTTTCATTTCAGCCAAGTTGATCAAACACCAACGAAACTATTCCGTCACTGAAAAGGAGTGCCTAACGTCGGTACTGGCCGTAAAAAAGTACAGACCCTACATAGAAGGGGTGCCTTTCACATGCATCACTGACCACGCCAGCTTAAAATGGCTGATGTCCATGAAGGACCTAGGCGGGAGACTAGCTCGTTGGTCATTGCAGCTGCAAAGCTATGACTTTACCATCGAGCATCGTAAAGGCAGTGAGAACGTGGTAGCCGACACTCTATCGCGCAGTGTCGAAGCAGTGGCAAAGGTTTCAGTAGGCCTTCTCGAATTTGAGACCAACGAGTTTGAATCCGCGGAATATCAGACGTTTCTAGAACAAGGGCGAATCAAGACAAACTGCCAGAACTGAAGGTTGACGGGGATTTGCTTTTTAAGCGCATGGGGTTCGTCCACTTGGAAGCCGAGTTAGAAGGCACCGTGTGGAAATTGTGGGTAGCAAGCTCGTTGACCGCCGGGTTAATAGCGAAGGCTCATGTAGATGAGACGGCTGGTGATGGCGGTGTCGTGAAAAAGATCGAGACCTGACGTCGGCAGTTTTACTGGCCTGGCATGGCTAGTCAGGTAAAGGATTGGGTAAGACAGTGCGTGACATGCAAGGAAGTCAAGGCACCGAACTTTCGCATGCAAGTGGGTCTAGGAAAAGAGGTAATGACCGACCATTCAAAAAACTGTATATTGATTTTCTGGGAAAGTACCCACGTTCGAAGCAAGGGCACGCTTGGATCTTAGTGGTAGTCGACCATTTTTCAGAATTCACTTTCTTCAAAGCAATGCGAGAGGCTACGGATCTTAACGTAGTGGATTTTTTTAGTCAGCGAGGTTTTCTATAAATTTGGAGTACCCGAGGTCATCCACTCTGATAATAGACGACAGTTCATATCAAGTACATTCCAAAACATGATCTCAGCTTTCAGCATCTCGCACATGCGTACTGCGGTCTACGCGCCACAGAGCAATGCAAGCGAGCGAGTTAATCGTACCGTGTTGTCGGCGATCCGGGCGTATCTAGAGCAAGATCACCGCGAGTGGGACCTCTACCTTCCGGAAATAGAGGTGTCCATACACAATGCCATAAACACAGCGACGGGATGACACCTTTCTATGCCGTTTTCGGACATCATATGTTCCTAAATGGGGCATGCTACAAATTGGCTCGTAGGTTAAGGCCTCTGGGTGATCATGATATTTCTCATTTGTACCCAGCAGACAAAATACGCCTGATTAGACAGCGAGTCCAAAGCCAACTACACCAGGTTTACGAAAGAAGTCATCGGTAGTACAACGCTCGAGCCCGGGTGTTCCAGGCGGAACCTGGCCAAGAAATCTACCGACGCAATTTTAAGCTGAGCGGTTTTGGGAAAGCTTTTAACGCCAAATTTGCAAGGAAGTTCCTTAAGGCCACAATAGTGCGGCGAGTAGGCAACAATTCGTACCTGCTGGAAGACTTGAAAGGGAAGCCCCTAGGAGTTCCATGCGAAGGACATACGGGTGTAGATCAGGGTCGTGGGTGTGGCCTACGTTGGGCATTCTAATTAGCCGGCTGGGCGAAACAGTATAGGAAATGCACACGCAGATACTATTGTAACGGTCGGGTTCGCGCTTACAATAATCTGCCTGGTGATGTTGCATTTGACGTTATCGGCAACATCGATGGTTTGCTTAGTTGGTTGCGTGCGATATTATCGGCCACGCCGATATCTTTTTGTCATAGAGTCAGAGTTTCGGGGGTGAAGCTGGGCCCACAGCGGAGCCCAATTTATTGAAGGGTGGCAACGCCGGGCTTGCGATCCACGGCGCCAAAAGGAGCGATTGCTATTGACCGCCCGATTCGCTCTTAAAGAGACTATAAGGAGAGTGGATCGCATGCCCTTGGATTTGCCCTTAACCTTCATTTGGGCCGTTGACCCAAAAAAATGCAACTGTGCAGATGGTCAGCAACGGTGCCCGCCTCGCAAATGTATGCGTGTGCCGAACCTCGGCACTGATGTTGCTGTCCAAATGTACAGCATAGGAGCTCGATTTGATCAGCGGTCAACGGCGAGTGTGCCAGCTCGAAGCGAGCTTAAAGTTATAATTTTGTATGTCGGCCCCATAACAATAAAACTTTCTAGCAAAATGTTCCGCAATTAAAAATTAAAGAATCAATTATTTTTTTTGCCATTTATTAATAATATCTAAACAAACATTGTGTCAAAATATACAAAATTAGAAAAAACTTAAAACTTAAGTGCGACACGAGACGAACAAATAAAAATCAAAAGACTATAAACAAAATAATCGGCTCCGGCAACGAAGGGACCAGCTCTCGCACCAGAGAGGCCCACGAAGTCACCCCAAAGGACAGGATTAGGCTCAGCGGCGCACGTCAGCCAAGCCTCGGCGCGACCCTAAGGCCTCCAACGACCGGGCTCCAACAGCGAAGAATCGGCCACAGGCGAGACCACGCCCACATCTTCCGGTTTTAGTTTTAGTTTTTTTGTTTGTAAATTATATGTATATACATAGGCACTTACGCCAAGCTTCACTTTAGAGTGCGAACAGTGAGGGAAAACTCAAAAGGTTATGCATATGCGCCTATAAAATATAAAAGTTTGAAATTTGGTGCTTGCGCGAACAATACTTACATACATACCTAACTTTCTTTCGCCCGTTACCATCCCCAGAGAGCTCTTTAGGTAGGATAAGGTAAATTGGATAAATAGTGTTTTTTGTTAATTCATATTGAGCGTCTCACCTTTGTTCTTTACATTTGCTTCTTGTTACAGCTCTTAGTGTTGTTCATTTGTTAGAAGTTCCGATTGTTTGTTGTTATCGATTATGTGGTTCATTTTGAATAGTGTTGTATAGGTATGTTTTGCTACAGACGCTGTAGTTTTGTTGAGATCGATTGTGCGAACTGCGGGCCAGGGGTGGGAATACACCCAGAGAATCCGATGAGCCAGACGGCGCGGCCCACTGAGTTACAAGACGTTCGTAACAGCTGCTAACTCTTGTTCTGTTGTGAATTTAATGCTTTCGCCTTTTGTAAAGCTGCGAGAAACGTAAGCTACTGGTAACTGAATTTCATTATATGATTGTGTCAATACTGATCCTCAAGCTTCTTTGCTGGCATCTGTGATTCTACAAAATTTTTTGCTTAAATCGGGATATTCCAGTAAGGTTCATTAATGCCTTTTTTAGATGGTCGATCGGCAATCAGCTGTCCATTCGAATTTAAAATCTTTTTTACATAATCTTGTTATGTAATGGGGCATATTCGGCAAAATGTTGTATGAAACGTCTATAATAATTGCAAAATGCAACGAATCTTCTAGCGCTATCTGCGTCCGTCGGGACTGGATATTTCAGCTTCCTAGTTCTTACGGTTCGGGCTGTGCGTTGATCACTAATCAGTAGGTCAGTCAGTCAGGACAAACAGTTTTAAATATAGAGATTAGTAAGATTTGTTGGTAGATGTTTGTTTATTGATTTATTTAATAGGAATTATTAGTGATGTTTTTTTTTTGTATTAGGGTTAGTAAGCCTTATAGTAGAGAGGGGTACGGTTTTCTAAAGCGATCAGTATGGCGGAGGAACAAGTGTCTAATTGGGGTTCCGAAGCTGACGGAGCGGCGGCACTGCCACCGACACGTTCGGCAGGGGGTCTAGGGAGAACGCCCATGAATTTCCGGGGATTTTATGAGAGACAAATCACGGCGGAGGGTCATCTGGTAGACTTAGAGAATCGGCACAACACGATCGACCACCACGAAATCTGGAGTTCCCAAAACCGACGTGAAGAGATGCGAGCAGGCTTCATGGAGATGATGAAGGGGATCATGGATGTGCTTAGGCCGCCAGGGAGCCACGCCGGTGAGCCTAACACTGGGCCGATGCCACCGAGACACGTCAGGCCGGGACCAGGAACAGGTGCCATCCCGAAAGAGCGAGAGGGGATCCAGCGAGAGGCATATCTACCGCCGGTGCCACCGAAGCCACACAGACAAGACGCACGAGGATCGGAGTACTCCTCCAGCAGCCCAGTGTACGTTGCAGATACTCAGGCGAGGAGTTGGCGTAATACAAATAATCGTCATTTCGGAGTAGCTGACCGGAGAGCGCATGATTTTCATACCCGGACCGGGTACGTGCAGCAGTCGCGTTATTCGCAAGGACCAAGACCGACTGTTCACGAGGTTGAAGATCCCCCACATCTTGCGGAATCGCCGCCTGGAGAGCTGGAGGAGGCCTTCGTGCGAGGTAGGACATCATCCCGGCTAGTCTGCTGGAACTGTAGGCAGTTAGATCATGTCTTTACAGACTGCCTGTCCAAGGAGCGGAAGATTTTCTGCAACAGGTGCGGAAAGCCGGACACGTTCCGCTCACAATGCGAGAATTGTCCGGGAAACCCCTGAGGGAGCGCGATGATGGCGGGACAGACGCGTTCGGGGACGGCGACCGCGGAAAAGCAATTGAGGAGCACCTTCGAAAGCCAATACTCATGGATAAGCAGCCGGATATAGACCATAAGGACCAGAAGGAGATGAACAAAGGAAGAACATTAAAAGGCTTACCATACGAAGAACGGTTAGGTCATACACATCGGCCCGAAATACAATTTTTGGTGAGCGGCAACTGAAGGGGATGACGCTGGCCACCCGAAGGATGGTGAAGGCTAGAGCGCGCTTCCGCAGACGCAAGATTACGAGGTGCCAGGTCATTGAAGCTGTGAGACGGGAGGATGGCCTAGACCCTCGCGTATTTGCCGAAGTTTAGGTCGCGGGGATCCAAATGAGAGGTTTGTTAGACACAGGAGCCTCGGTCAGGATAAATCGATCATAGGTAGGGTAGAACTCCCAATCTCGTACAGGGGGCATACAAAAATTTCGTTTTTTATCTACCCGTACTTTAAGCGGCGAGCCTATTTTTGGTGAGCCGGCATCATGGGAATTGTCTAGGGCAGAAAGGACAGAATTGGAGGCGGTAAAGCAGGAGTCTTTGTCTTTTAAACGTAGCGGATTAGGGACGACGGACTTAGAGAAGCACACATTATCGCTAGCGATGCAGAAAGTAGTGGATGAAGAAGTGGACAAAATGTTGAGTTTGGGGGTTATAGAAGAGTGCAACCGCCCATAGAGTAACCGCACAACAGTAGTGCGAAGACCGGGGAAAAACCGTTTTTGCCTCGAGGTACGCAAGCTCAACAATTTGACGGTGAAAGACGCGTGTCCACCACGCTGTATAGAAGTTATCTTATCTAGAATAGACCAGACCCACCACATCTCCAGTGTGGATCTGAAGTTCGCATATTGGCAGGTCGAACTAGACGACAAAAGCAAGCGCTATACTGCATTTACACTGCCAGATAGGCCACTATACCAGTTTCGCGTTATGCCATTTGGTTTTTGTAATGCCGCCCAACGTCTGGTTCGTCTGATAAACAAGGTGATTCCCAACGAGATACGGTCCAACGTCTTTGTGTACTTGGACGATTTATTAGTTATTTCCCCAGATATTTCAATGCACTAGAAATATCTGCGACAAGTGGGCAAATGCTTAAGGGAAGCGAACCTGTCAATCGGACTGCACAACCAAATTTTTGCTTCCAAGCATTAAAATACCTTGGATTCATTATTGGTGGCGGCACGCTTCGCATGGACCCCGAACGGGTTATAGCTATTAAGCGAATCCCCGTGCCTCGGTCGCGCGAAGAAGTTCGCTCATTTTTGGGTACAGCAGGTTGGTACCGGCGATTTATGCGAGATTTCGCGACTATGGCCGCACCACTGTCCAAAATTGTAGTAGTTTGTATTGAATGACGAGGCAACGCAAGCCGTTGAACAGTTGAAGACCACCCTCACCACGGCCCCAGTGCTCGTGCACGCGGTTTTTTCCATGCCCTTCTTCGTGCAGTGCAATGCGTCTCAGTTCGGAGTGGGAGCGGTGTTGTTTAAAAAAAAACTGAGGATCAGGAACGACCCATAGCTTTCATTTCAGCCAAGTTGATCAAACACCAACGAAACTATTCTGTCACTGAAAAGGAGTGCCTAACGTCGGTACTGGCCGTAAAAAAGTACAGACCCTACATAGAAGGGGTGCCTTTCACATGCATCACTGACCACGCCAGCTTAAAATGGCTGATGTCCATGAAGGACCTAGGCGGGAGACTAGCTCGTTGGTCATTGCAGCTGCAAAGCTATGACTTTACCATCGAGCATCGTAAAGGCAGTGAGAACGTGGTAGCCGACACTCTATCGCGCAGTGTCGAAGCAGTGGCAAAGGTTTCAGAAGGCCTTCTCGAATTTGAGACCAACGAGTTTGAATCCGCGGAATATCAGACGTTTCTAGAACAAGGGCGAATCAAGACAAACTGCCAGAACTGAAGGTTGACGGGGATTTGCTTTTTAAGCGCATGGGGTTCGTCCACTTGGAAGCCGAGTTAGAAGGCACCGTGTGGAAATTGTGGGTAGCAAGCTCGTTGACAGCCGGGTTAATAGCGAAGGCTCATGTAGATGAGACAGCTGGTGATGGCGGTGTCGTGAAAAAGATCGAGACCTGACGTCGGCAGTTTTACTGGCCTGGCATGGCTAGTCAGGTAAAGGATTGGGTAAGACAGTGCGTGACATGCAAGGAAGTCAAGGCACCGAACTTTCGCATGCAAGTGGGTCTAGGAAAAGAGGTAATGACCGACCATTCAAAAAACTGTATATTGATTTTCTGGGAAAGTACCCACGTTCGAAGCAAGGGCACGCTTGGATCTTAGTGGTAGTCGACCATTTTTCAGAATTTACTTTCTTCAAAGCAATGCGAGAGGCTACGTATCTTAACGTAGTGGATTTTTTTAGTCAGCGAGGTTTTCTATAAATTTGGAGTACCCGAGGTCATCCACTCTGATAATAGACGACAGTTCATATCAAGTACATTCCAAAACATGATCTCAGCTTTCAGCATCTCGCACATGCGTTCTGCGGTCTACGCGCCACAGAGCAATGCAAGCGAGCGAGTTAATCGTACCGTGTTGTCGGCGATCCGGGCGTATCTAGAGCAAGATCACCGCGAGTGGGACCTCTACCTTCCGGAAATAGAGGTGTCCATACACAATGCCATAAACACAGCGACGGGATGACACCTTTCTATGCCGTTTTCGGACATCATATGTTCCTAAATGGGGCATGCTACAAATTGGCTCGTAGGTTAAGGCCTCTGGGTGATCATGATATTTCTCATTTGTACCCAGCAGACAAAATACGCCTGATTAGACAGCGAGTCCAAAGCCAACTACACCAGGTTTACGAAAGAAGTCATCGGTAGTACAACGCTCGAGCCCGGGTGTTCCAGACGGAACCTGGCCAAGAAATCTACCGACGCAATTTTAAGCTGAGCGGTTTTGGGAAAGCTTTTAACGCCAAATTTGCAAGGAAGTTCCTTAAGGCCACAATAGTGCGGCGAGTAGGCAACAATTCGTACCTGCTGGAAGACTTGAAAGGGAAGCCCCTAGGAGTTCCATGCGAAGGACATACGGGTGTAGATCAGGGTCGTGGGTGTGGCCTACGTTGGGCATTCTAATTAGCCGGCTGGGCGAAACAGTATAGGAAATGCACACGCAGATACTATTGTAACGGTCGGGTTCGCGTTTACAATAATCTGCCTGGTGATGTTGCATTTGACGTTATCGGCAACATCGATGGTTTGCTTAGTTGGTTGCGTGCGATATTATCGGCCACGCCGATATCTTTTTGTCATAGAGTCAGAGTTTCGGGGGTGAAGCTGGGCCCACAGCGGAGCCCAATTTATTGAAGGGTGGCAACGCCGGGCTTGCGATCCACGGCGCCAAAAGGAGCGATTGCTATTGACCGCCCGATTCGCTCTTAAAGAGACTATAAGGAGAGTGGATCGCATGCCCTTGGATTTGCCCTTAACCTTCATTTGGGCCGTTGACCCAAAAAAATGCAACTGTGCAGATGGTCAGCAACGGTGTCCGCCTCGCAAATGTATGCGTGTGCCGAACCTCGGCACTGATGTTGCTGTCCAAATGTACAGCATAGGAGCTCGATTTGATCAGCGGTCAACGGCGAGTGTGCCAGCTCGAAGCGAGCTTAAAGTTATAATTTTGTATGTCGGCCCCATAACAATAAAACTTTCTAGCAAAATGTTCCGCAATTAAAAATTAAAGAATCAATTATTTTTTTTGCCATTTATTAATAATATCTAAACAAACATTGTGTCAAAATATACAAAATTAGAAAAAACTTAAAACTTAAGTGCGACACGAGACGAACAAATAAAAATCAAAAGACTATAAACAAAATAATCGGCTCCGGCAACGAAGGGACCAGCTCTCGCACCAGAGAGGCCCACGAAGTCACCCCAAAGGACAGGATTAGGCTCAGCGGCGCACGTCAGCCAAGCCTCGGCGCGACCCTAAGGCCTCCAACGACCGGGCTCTAACAGCGAAGAATCGGCCACAGGCGAGACCACGCCCACATCTTCCGTTTTTAGTTTTAGTTTTTTTGTTTGTAAATTATATGTATATACATAGGCACTTACGCCAAGCTTCACTTTAGAGTGCGAACAGTGAGGGAAAACTCGAAAGGTTATGCATATGCGCCTATAAAATATAAAAGTTTGAAATTTGGTGCTTGCGCGAACAATACTTACATACATACCTAACTTTCTTTCGCCCGTTACCATCCCCAGAGAGCTCTTTAGGTAGTATAAGGTAAATTGGATAAATAGTGTTTTTTGTTAATTCATATTGAGCGTCTCACCTTTGTTCTTTACATTTGCTTGTTGTTACAGCTCTTAGTGTTGTTCATTTGTTAGAAGTTCCGATTGTTTGTTGTTATCGATTATGTGGTTCATTTTGAATAGTGTTGTATAGGTATGTTTTGCTACAGACGCTGTAGTTTTGTTGATATCGATTGTGCGAACTGCGGGCCAGGGGTGGGAATACACCCAGAGAATCCGATGAGCCAGACGGCGCGGCCCACTGAGTTACAAGACGTTCGTAACAGCTGCTAACTCTTGTTCTGTTGTGAATTTAATGCTTTCGCCTTTTGTAAAGCTGCGAGAACTGAAGGTTGACGGGGATTTGCTTTTTAAGCGCATGGGGTTCGTCCACTTGGAAGCCGAGTTAGAAGGCACCGTGTGGAAATTGTGGGTAGCAAGCTCGTTGACAGCCGGGTTAATAGCGAAGGTTCATTTGGTTCATTTTGAATAGTGTTGCATAGGTATGTTTTGCTACAGACGCTGTAGTTTTGTTGATATCGATTGTGCGAACTGCGAGCCAGGGGTGGGAATACACCCAGAGAATCCGATGAGCCAGACGGCGCGGCCCACTGAGTTACAAGACGTTCGTAACAGCTGCTAACTCTTGTTCTGTTGTGAATTTAATGCTTTCGCCTTTTGTAAAGCTGCGAGAAGCGTAAGTTACTGGTAACTGAATTTCATTATATGATTGTGTCAATACTGATCCTCAAGCTTCTTTGCTGGCATCTGTGATTCTACAAAATTTTTTGCCTAAATCGGGATATTCCAGTAAGGTTCATTAATGCCTTTTTTAGATGGTCGATCGGCAATCAGCTGTCCATTCGAATTTAAAATCTTTTTTACATAATCTTGTTATGTAATGGGGCATATTCAGCAAAATGTTGTATGAAACGTCTATAATAATTGCAAAATGCAACGAATCTTCTAGCGCTATCTGCGTCCGTGGGGACTGGATATTTTATAATAGCATCATATTTTGTGTCATCAGGTAATATTCCTTTATCAGTGCATTTATGTCCAAGAAAGGTTACTTCACACATGAAGAATGAGCACTTATCTGGAAGCCACTTTAGGTTGATCTGTCTACAAAGATCAAAAACGTTTGCTAAGTTTTAAGTCATATGTGCCTCAGAACATCAAATGACAATTAAATCATCCAAGTATAGGAATGATTGCGATGGTTTAAGACCAGTAAAAGCTATTATCATCATTCTTTGAAAAGAATTAGGTGCTATTTTAAATCCATAGAGTAATCGTGTGAAACGATAAGAGCCATTACTCGTAGAAAAAGACGTTATATCTCTTGAATTTCAAGTTCTATTTGATGAAAGTCAGACATTAAATCTAGGCATGAGAAATATTTTGCTCTGCCTAGTTGCTCAAGAATATCATCTATTCTTGGAAGAAGAAATTTGTCTGCTAATAGTTTTTTATTGATTTGACGATAGTCTATTACTAAACGCCATCGTTTTTCTTGTGAATCCGGTTATAAAATTGGGCTATTATATTCAGATACGGAAGGCTCTACTTATTTACCATCAATGAATTTTGTAATTTGTTTAGCTATTTCATCCTGCTGTGAATGAGGTGCTCTGTTTTTTTTTATGTAACTTGGTTCATCATCTTTTAACCCTAGTTTTTGTTTATAAAAGATATTCGTCGTGATTGGTTTCCAATCCAGAAATATCTGTGTATTTTAAACATAATTTTGTCATTACTTTTGAATGTTGAAGTGGAAAATTTTCTTTAACTTAGCAACTACTGATTCTGCTCTTTGAAAATCGCTTGAATCAGCTATTTTGTAATTTTTAAGTGTTTCAAAATGGATCTTGTGTATATTTAAAATGGTCGTATTGTTGGTTGTATTTAATATACGCACGTATGCGTTTTTTGATTGAGTTATTGAATTTCCAACAAATATACCATTTTCTATTTCTTGATAGGGTATTAAAATTTGAAGATCTTTAGTGTTTACTTTAATTTGTCGAATTACTTCACAACGAGAAGGAACAACTATTTTGTTGTTTTCAATGCAATAAAAGATTGGAATATGTATTGAATGTTTAATATAATTTTGTCTTAATATGAACGAGTAGGATTCTGTTGAGAAATTTAATTAAGACTTGAATTTTTTAATAAAATCTATTCCAATTATTCCCTCACCAAGGATCGGAAAATTGTTTGGTACTATGTGAAAGTTATGTGGTATAATAAAATTTCCAGTTCTCAATTCGAGAAATGCTAGGCCGATCGAGTTTGTTGATCCTTTGCCTATTCCTGTTATCTGTGTTATGTTACTATGGTCAATTTCATTGAAATCATCTGAGTTTTCTTTAATGACTGAAATGTCAGCTCCTGTATCTATTAACAATGTGAATATTCTACCTGTGTGTTCGTTTTTGTACTGACGAATATGTTTAAATTGAGATTAATTGTGTGAACTTTTGTTTTTACTGTGCTTGAGCACTCAAGTGGACTTGCTGGTTTCCCATATTACTTTGGTCATAACGTACATTACGTTGTGTCTGTTGTTGTTGTTATTATTATTATTTGAGGAGTTGTTTCTATTATTGTATCCTCCGTTTTGGTGGTTGTTACCACTATATTTTCCACGTCCTCTATTATTGTAATTGTTGTTGTTATTATTGTTATAATTGTTATTATAACCACGAGAGTTGCCTCTGCCTCGGTAATTACCACGATAGCTATTAACTCGGTTGCCGTGTCCTCTCTTTTGATATTTCCATATTAGGGGTACATTTTTCTACCCACGTTTTGTATAGCTTCACGGGCTATACTTCTAAGCGGGCAGAAATGGTTCCGCTCAATTTTACAAAATTTATTTATATATAAAGAATAGGTATTGAAGATGTATTGTATCTGCTACCCATCTGATGCATCAGATGATCAGCTGGGCGTCGCCGGATGTGGCACGCTGACGCTCCCTCGATGGCGCAAGTGGCGGTGTGCCTCTCGCACTTGTCTCAATGGCACAGCTTGTTGCACTGGCGGTACCGGTGCTGGTCTTCGCACAGGTCGTTGTTTGCCAGCTTTACTGGCTAGCGGGGCCGGTGCTGTTCTTCTTCAGTTGGAAAGTATACGTGCAATGTATGCTGTAGACTGGTTCCTCGCAATCTGCTGGGCATTTTTGTCTCATCTCTGGGATCTGAGACGGTGATGTTATTAATAGTTGCTTGCTTATGTCACTGATGGACTGTTGAGTTGCGTCAATGAAGTTTTTTATTATCAGGCTAGATTTAAAAAAAATCTAATTCTGCCTGTAACTTTGGGGCTGTTGCCCAAGCAGGTAGTGGTGATTTTGTGTATATTAGCCACTTAATGTGGGCTATTCTTTTATTTATTTTAGATTTCTTGCCACGCCTGTGTTGTCCCAATGACGCACTCTACTCACTCAGTAAATTGTAGTTTTCTGGTCCACGATTCTTGTCATTTGCCTCCAGGCAGGGATTTATTTATCCTCTTGACTTTGTGTTCTACTGCCTTCAGGCAGGGAATCGTGACCATGTCAAGGTCGCCATGTAATAATGAAATTCCACTTTGATTGTATTGTCATAAATGTTCCACTTTGATAGTGTTATAAATAATTCACTCTGATTGACAAGAGCACGTCAGTACTGTTTTGCATTGTTCTTTAGAATGCATTTATTCAAAGTCTATATAATGCACTTAGCCTTTGGATGCATGTATATACTTATGCTGTTATCGGTTAACAGCTACAAAGAGAGAGAGAGAGAGAGAGCGGGTGTACTCATACATAAGGGCGCTTACTCTCTGAGCGGCTAAAGTGCTAGATCAGCGGTTATCCGTTGGTCAATGGTCTCACGCTGTCTTGGCCTGCTCAAGTGGCATCATGTTACTTATGTATGCAGCACTGTATGTATGTATGTGCATGTGTACGTGCATATATATATACGATCACATTTATACTATGCGCTTGACTGTATATATTTATATTTGTTTAGACTTCCAACAAAGTGTTACAAGTTGAGTTATGTATTTTTGTATATAAGTGTATGAATACACTACAGGTTCAGGGTATAATAAGGTTACTGTATTGCTCAGATGGTTGCACCGTTTCTTACTCTTAAAAATAGTTTTATTGAACCATCATACGTGTATTTTCTTTTTGCTTGGCGCAATTATTTAATAATTTTCCGCTTTACATATTCTATTGGCACCCCCGTGAATTGACCGCACAGCAATCCGCGCTGATCACAATCATACTCAAACTCTCTCCAGTGCTATGGACAGCAAAAAAAATCTACGTACGCATTTATTCAAGTTTATACCTGTTCCAGTCATTTGCGTAAGTGCGCCTGGGTCAACGTTCGATTTGTTCCGAAGACATTATCGAGATTCCAGTGTACCTTCTTACCGTTACGCTTCCTTCTTCGGTTTTAGAGCGAATCAGGCGCACAATTACTAGCCCCCTTCCATCCTTCCTACATTATAAAGCACAGGTAATAGCACTTTGCGTGACACCTCCCCTCCATTTGCGAGCTCCATCGAAATTTAGTTTAAATTATATATAGTTTAATACTTTCTGCAGATCCGGCCATATTTAAAATACGATCTCTTATGTTGTAATTTATGACTGGCACCTGCGTCATCACCGTTGCGCTATTCACCGCTTTCCTGAATACCACTTCCACTTCTCTGTTGTCTTGCTCGAAGTATGTCCTTATTGCTGACAATACCGTTTGCCTCACGCGTTTGGCTGCGTTGCTAAATACACGTCCATGCGCAAACGATAGATCCCAAATGCGGTGACCATTGCTTCAAAAGTAGATACTTTCGCCCACTGTCCGAGTGTCTCACTTCGGGCACGCCGATAATAAAAAAGTCACGTGCAACAGGAAATAAACCGCGTGATTTTGAGCTTGGCGAGTGATCGTCTACGAAAAATATCCAAACATGCGCTCGCACTGATCTTGGAGACATCCTCAGGAAATCTTTCTACATTTTCTGGAAAATCTCCCCAAACCCTACCAGCTTCGTATAATTTGGGCTTTCATCTCCTTGCAAGTGTTAAGCTTCCGTGCATAATCACGGACTTGAAATCATGATGCGCAATCTGCCTGATGCTGCGCGGGCAAGGTTTTTCCGACACCAATATGAGCAGAAGTCGAGAATCAGCCAAGTCATCATCGCCGTCAAAATTGATGTCCCACTGCTCCAGCTTCAGATAAGTCCTTTACCGCGTGTTTGTCTACAATTCCTCTGGCTGAAAGTCAAATGTTCCCCTTGACTTTGTGGTTCGGTGGCACCGGCCGTATACCATGTTCTTTGTGACGGCACTTATTCCCTGATTTGGCACAATCGGCGAAGGAGGCATCGGTGCAACGTCGTACTCTCCGGAGTGACTCCCTTTCGACCTGTGTACTAAGTACACTTCGATAAAGCTTGTTCAGATTTCTTCCTGAATGGATTAGTTGATGCCCGAGTGCAAGGATTGCCAGTTAGTTTGATGGGCCTGCGAAATCACCGTGTTTATTTTTCTATCAGAATGCATTTTTATTTAACAACGTTAAATGGAACAGGCGACGAAAACACTGCCAAAGTTATTGCCAGTCAACAAAAACAAAACAAGGGGAAAGATACAAATACCAGATAATTATTGCACCATTCGGGGAGCAAGCGCTAAATACGCGTATATATATGTGCCACAAAGAAAACGGTTTTTTGACATACATATATATAAATTAGGGCCTTTATGTCTGCAACTTTGGATTTGCCAGTTGCATTAAAAAGTATATATAAAAAATGAGACTTCAAGGGACGATACGTCGTGCTTTTATTGCTTTCAAACTTAAAGAAAAGAATACAATCTTTATCAATATAAGCAATGCCTGCAGAGACGCCGTCGCTGCCCCAGAGTCTCTGGCGCTGCCGCAGAGCCACCGCCGCCGCTTTCGTAAAAGTGCTGTGTTAGCGCCTCGTGTGCGGTATCGGATGACCGCTGCGGCCGGCAACATAGTTGCGACATATCCGTCGCGACTTGACTCTGGTCATTGGCTTCCCCAGAACGATGGGTCAGCAAATACCAACAGTCAGTGGTTAACTACTCCCCCTCTCGATTGACTATCAGCCTATGGAGCCAGTAGATTCCAGCTCCCACAGCACAGGCCAACAGCATTATACCGAAGGAACTCGCCAATGTATTTCCAACTGCAATACTGTCTCTGACCTCTTTGATGTAGTTAAGGGTTTTTCACTCAGCCGGTGAATGTAGGAAAGGCTGAGTATCGAGTCATAGCCGCTGATGTTTAGTAACGGTGATGCCGCTACTACTGGGAACCGATTTTGCACGCTCTTGCGCTTGAAGAATCGCGTGCCATTTACGGTGGGATGGGACGAGAAGGTGACGAGGTCTGTCCCATCTATCTTCATCAAAGTGCAGTCGTCGTAGGTGAGTATTGCGCTACGATCGTTAATGATGATGATGCCGTCGTCCACTATGGTGACAGGGATAAGATGACTCGGCTGCGTTTGGCAATGGGCTATACCCCCTGCATGGAGGCCTTGTGCGCAACTGCTGCCTGTCGCAATAGGCCACCAGATTGACGTGGAGTTGAAGTACAAAACCATTGTGGGCGACAGGGAAAATTGTTATTTTCCTACCTTGCTTGCTTATTATGGGGAACTCGATTATGAAACTTATAACATTATCCTCATGTTCCTTAATATTAGATACTTTCAAAATGTCAATAATAGGGGTCCCTGTGATTTGATCAGTGAGAATATTCATAAAATCATAATGATCTTTTATTGTTGGGTTTATTACATTTAGTTTTTATAAGGTTAAAGTAAGCATAAGGTTCCCTATTTCTGTTATCATCATTCTATTGCGTGTGCTTAAGGTTTCGAAGAGGTGGCCGGTATCGGCCTGCTTTTCTTTTGAGGTCTTAATAATTCTGTCAACAGTGTCAATCAGTTGATGAATCTTTTCCTGCATCCTAGAATTTATAGAACGTTGTCTATTGCTTGCAGTGACCAGCTGCATCTGAGTCAGTTCTGTTTTCCTGAAGTCGTTTGTGTCCGAGGTGCCCGCTACAACCTTAAGGGCTGTTCCCAAGAAGTCAAAGCTTCTTACCTTGCGATGGTGCACATCGAGAGCGGACAACATGTCCAGTGTCAATTTCCAGCAATTTTCTCATATGGGATTGTGGAAACATTCCCGTCAGCTTCATGGTTTCCTCAGTCAATGTCCTATAGTCCGTGAGATTTGTAGTGTGACGTAAGTATCCGATACTGTCCCAAAGTAGAATGCCCCTGTCCAAAATCGGTATGTAGTCCGCGTACGAGGCCTGTTCCCAAGAAGTCAAAGTTTCTCACCTTGCGATGGTGCACATCGAGAGCGGACAACATGTCCAGTACACGTCCAGTGTCAATTTCCAGCAATTTCCTCATATGGGGTTGTGGAAACATTCCCGTCAGTTTCATGGTCTCCTCAGTCATTGTCCTATAGACCGTGAGATTGGTAGTGTGACGTAAGAATCCGTAACCTGCAGCAGCCCGTTGGGTGTAAAGGGTAAACTTTTGGCAAGCACCTGTACCTGCATAAGTATGTAGGTCAAGTGACTGATCACTTAACTTATTTTGGGAAATTTGTGTACAAAATTAAATCTTAAAAAAATTCAAATATACCAACTACAAAAAAAGAGAAATTATATATTTATAGTATTAATAATTTTATTGTTTTAAAATATTAAGCTTTTCAATATATCTGCAGGTAATAAGGGGTCAACATTCATTCATCAATTCAAACCCAAAATCATAAAAAAGAAGGGCGCGCGTCAGATGCATGCCAATAATGATATTTTCTTTTGCGCCCATTATCTGCCCATTCACACACATTTGTGTCTGTGTGTGAGTGCGCGCAGAGCTCGAAATTCAGAAATCCAAAAATATTGTCAAATTTACATCGGACAGGCAGGCAGGGACCAACAGGCACACATGCGCAAAAATGCTTCTATTCATATAAAAAATATGCAAGTATGCGTGAATAGCAAGTCCAAAAACTTTTAAATGCACATATACCAACGCGTAGGCACCCTTACCAACGATAACGAGCTTAAATGCAAGCATTTCGCATCGTCGTGGCAAACTCTTTCTTTATTTCATATTACTCGTCCATTCAAAAAGGAAGATATTTGAGAATAATTGAATTTGTGGGCATTTTTGCTTGTGCGGACACATGCACACACAAACATTTAAACGGTACCTAGACATAAAGAGAGCATCGAGAGCACTGAGAGTAAGTGCGAGGGAGATAAAAATAAACAGCGATGCCGTTCTATCGCACAAATCATATGGAAGAGAGTAATCCAAAGCAGTTTCCTGTAGTGTGAGCGATCAAAAAATATCATATGTATATCTTACTAGCTCGTTGGACCAGATGCACATTTTTTTTGGTGCCCAAATTTCTAGTACGGCATGTCCCATCTATATGTTTTTTGGTTAGTGCTAATACCCAGTCGACATGTCTGACATGGTCCGACTCGTTTTCCAAAAACACGATGACGTCATCTACATTAACGTAGCAAGATTTTCCGATCTGCTCCCGCAGAACGTCATCTATGGTTCTTTGAAAAATTCTCGCTGCATTCTTCAAACCAAAGGGAAGTCGATAAAACTCGTACTTCCCACCATTGATCGAAAAGGCCGTCTTTTCACGATCTTGCTCTGCCAGCGTAATCTGGTGATAACCAGATTTCAGGCCGAGCGTCGTGAAGTACTTGGCTTTACCCAGGTATTTGTCGGCAACAGTCTTGAGGTTGAGCTTCCTAAAGTCTATCACGAGATGTTTTTTGTATTGCTTAACTCATCTGTGCCATTCTTAACGACTACCCACAGCGGATTGTTGTATGGTGATTTCTACTTTCTGATTATGCCATTTTTAAGTAGTTCGTTGACTTCTGAAATGACAAAACACTCTACACCCCTAGGATAGGGGTATAGGTTTGAGAAGACCACATTTTCGTCGGTCGTTGGAGTGCGCAAAAGCCTTGTTTCGGTGAAGTACTGGCAAGAAATCTGCCTTCACCGCGGGTGGTGCCTCGACTTCTTTATTCTTCGTGTGATTAAAAGTCGCACCAAATTTTAAGATACCTTTTTTAGGCATAAAACCGCTTCCACCTGCTTTAGCAGGTCCAGCCCTATGATTCCATCAAAAGTGGATAAGGAATCTAGTAGGAAATAATATGTGTCGCACCCAAACATAGATAGCTTGCATTTTTCGGCTATGTTGTTGGACGCATGAATGGAGTGGACAACGGAAGGGGACTCGAAAGGAACGACGCCTTTAAAGTGTTTGTGCTGCCTGATGTAATTTTTTGCCGCACCCGTGTCGATTAAAAATTTCATATTTATCCCCGCTATTCTCCGTCGAATAAACGGTAGCAGGGACCTTCCCCTATAAAATGATCGCTATCGCTATCATAATCTGGGCTATGTTCGTCTTGTTGTTCGTCCGACGCCTCTTGTGCCGCGTCGGTATACCCTGGGCTCTCAGCCTCGCGTGCCTGGACGTGGTCTACCCTTTGCCTCCTTTGGCCTGTCGCGCGTTCCGATCCGGTAGGGCGTTTATTTCCCTGACCTTGGCTGGCGTTAAACTAAGCCGAGCCCTAGGAATTCGAAAAGTTTGGGGACTGCCTAAACCTGAAAGAAGAAGGGTCGACTTCCATGGGAACTGGGGCATTATCGGCCCAGCTCTATTCTGGGCTTTGTCTGTGGATTGGATGTTCTGCTTCCTGAAATGAGGATTTTTGATCTGATCATCCTGAGAGAATTGCTTGTTTTCTTGCTGTTGTTGTTGCTGGCGCCCTTGTGGGCTCTGCTCTGGACGAGCTCGCTCTTCTTGCCCCCTAGCAAAGCTTGTCTCGAAAGCATATCTCTCGTGATCAGCCTCGACCTCCTGGGCTAGCGCTAGTGTCGTCGGCAGATCCGAAGGGTGAGCAAAAAACAACACATTGGTCAGACTGCGCGAAGTGCGTCACCCTGAATTTTTCACACATGCTCGCTGCCAGATTGCTGTCATAAGACATATGGGCTTTGTTCGTGAGTAACGTAAAAGTCTGCAACCTCATCGTAGTACTGTAGAATGGACATGCCGCTCTGCCTAAGCGTACCCATTTCCTGTTCAATCACATGGATAGGCCGCTTATCACTATAGTAAAGTCCATCCTCGCTATGATGGCCTCAAAGTTTAACGGCGTGTTAAACGAGAACCACGTCTTCCAGGCCTCTCACTTTACTCCTTATAATTAAGGTGGCTTGGTAGTGACGTGAACTTCCGTCGTATTTTCTGAAATTTGTATAGGCGGCATACGCGGCCTGCCACCGGGACACGTAAGTGGCTTGAGTACCATGGAACTCAATAAGACATTTTACCACGTCGAGCGGCTCGTTACATTCCACCCCGTCTATGATTTCAACTTCCCTGTAAACCTTCACTTATGGCACTGAGTGTTGTGTGTTTCTTTACTTATTCGACACCTGCGCAATCTGTTGTAGAAGCTGCCCTACCGTAGCTTCCCTATTCGCGAATTCTTGCGCCTGCGCAGTAAGTGCGCTCCGGACTGCGGCATCAATTATCGCACGCAACTGCTCTGGATGCATAACTGAGTCTGATTCTGTATTATGTTCAGTCGGGACGACACAATCTGATACCTGCAATGTACCAAATCCCCCTATTAACCTCGCTAGAATACTGTCGTCGCTATCGTAGTGTTCGTGCACGTCTCGTCGGAGTCACAGTCGCTCATTCGAATTTAAACCTCTATATGAAACCGAACAACACATAAAGTGTTAAGATAATGGGATTTTTTATTTTCAATATTATTATACTTTTTTACTATTATTTTTTTTTACTAATTTTTATACCTTTTTTTCAATAAAAAATAGACACTCCTTTTCTTACTTAACAAAATTAATTTGTGCGTATTTGAAAAAATTTGCTCTTGAAATTTTTGTATTCTCACTTCACAAATCACTTACATGATTCTATTGTTGTAAGTATTTTGACGAATTCCACCGCCGCTGTCACACCTAGAGCTGAATCTATTGTTGTTGTAAGTTGTTGACGAATTCCACAGCTGCTGTCACAACCAGAGCTGCCGATTTGGTTTTTTTTTATATAAATTGGTTTTCATGATCAACGTTTATATTGTCTTTTGAAACCGATTCATCGCGTTTTATTTTTCATTATTTGGTTTTTTAAGTTGGGCTCCAGTAAGTGAATTTATGTATGCATCTTTGGAGATGCCAGTGCCTGCAGAGACGCCGTCGCTGCCGCGCCGCCGCCGCCGCCGCCACTCTCGTGCACTCTCAAAAGTGCAGCGTTAGCGCCTCGTGTGGGATATCGGATGACTGCCGCGGCCGGAAACATAGTTGCGATATAGCGACGGACATGTCTTGACTCTGGTCATTGGCTTCCCCAGAACGATGGGTCACCAAATACCAATAGCCAGTGGTTAACTTATATAAGCGGGTATCGCTCGTGCACAAATTAACAAAAATCTAATTATTTTCCTTTTTTATTTATTTGGCAGACGCAATAATCTTTGGGGCCTTTCCTTCACTGTTCGCATTTTCGGAAATTTTCTTAAGTGAAACTAGGCGTAAGTACTGGTTTATATTTATACAAAAGAACTAATTCTAATGATGGCAAAAAAATCGTTTCTTCGTCATGGGTCTCGAACATAAGTCTACGTCTGACTCGGCATGCTACTTAGGGCGAGGAAGGACGACATGGAATGGACTCACTCGGATGATGTGGGCGTGGTCTCGCCCGTGGCCGCTTCTTGGCCTGTCCTTCTGGATAGCTTCGGTGTCACGTGCGCCGAGGGTATAGCTGAGGTGCGCCGCTGCGTCGAAATCTGGCCTGGGTGTGACTCTGTTGGCCTCTCTGGTTCGAGAGCTGGTCCCTTCGTTGCCGAAACCGTGGGTCGTTTCTTTTATTAATTGGTCTTTTTTTTTTTTATTTGTTTATCCCGTGTCGCATGTAAGTTTTAAGTCTCTTTCATTTTTGTATATTGTGGGACAATGCTTATATTCATGTTTCCTTATTAAACAGCAAAAAAAAAAAATTGTTAATTTTTATTTGTTCGCGTCGGCTTAGTTGGCCGGTTAGAAAACTTTTCCAGAATCCGACATCCAAAAGGAAAAACTTTAAACGCGGCATTTAAACGCCGCCGTTGGCCGCTGACAAAATTGAGCTCCCTGCTGTACCTTTGGGTAGCAACATCATCGGTGCCGAATTTCGGCACACGCTTACATATACGAGGCGGGCACCGTTGCTGCCCATCTGCACAGCTGCACTTTAGGGTCAACGGCCCAGTTGTAGGCCAAGGGCATGAGCAAGGGCACCCCATCCGCTCTCGTCCTAATCTCTCTATGAGAAAATCGGTTGCCCAATCATGATCGCTCAATGGCGTTACCCGGCTCATCGCAGTGGATCGCAAGCCGGGCGTTGCCACTCTTCAATTAATTGAGCGCCGCTGTGTGCCCGGTTCCACCCTTGATACTCCGCTGATATGACAAAAAGCTAAACAATAAACGCAACCAACTAGGCAAACTATCGATGCTGCCACTAAAGTCAAATGCAACAAGGTCAGGGCATGGCTATTTATTCAAATCGGAACCAAACTCAACTGGCTAGGTTGACTCAACTTCTGATGCTTATCAATAATATATTCACTTTAGGGGTTTTGTTTTGAGATACCGTTTTTACATTTGCATAAAACCAAAATATCCGTTTTACTCAAATTTATTGACTTCGGTGTATAATAGAATTGAAGAATTTAACAATGGTCCGTTTGTCTGTAGAACCATTAAATAGGCCCATTTATATCACGTTACTGAAAAGCTTGTCGTTTTTTTATTAAAAGTGCATCTAGTTGACAATTGGCTTATCGGTCAACCAGGCATTAACATAACATACAGCCAGCGCAAACGCTATTAACAGTTGTAGAAAGATATTACCAGATATGTAAAAGTGTAATCAAATTGAAAAAGTCAGGTATTCAAATGTTTCTCTAGGCTTAAGCATTCTGAAATCAATCGATGAACTGAGAAAAACGCGAAGACACATATATTTAGTTATTAAGTTTTCTATGTTTGGAAGTTGCCATTCACTTAATTATGTACACATATGTGTGTAGATTTGACAATGCTATCTATTCGTCACGCATAAGCCAAATATATGTTTTTTTTTATATTCGAGCTTAACTTACTGCAGACTCCACATGTCCATCAAGTTTTGTGATCCAATAATTTGATATTCTTACCGACAGTACCTTGACAATGTTGGAAATCATTCACATTAATATCGATAACTTTCAAAAACTATCTGAACTTCCATCGATAGTTTAAATATTGCATACATTTTAGTAAATGTTTGTGTTGTGTCAAAGGGAAATTAAGTAAGCAGAAGATAACACACCATGGCGGGGATAATAAGTCCGAGCTGTGGAAACCAGCCAACTATTGATTGTTTTGGACAACTAAACGATGATCAACTATTTGGTATTTTTATGAATTTTTCGACAAGCCTGGATGTTTTGGAAAAGGATTTGCACTATGCTATTAAACAACACAATTTTCGGTCCTTGTCCACTGAAGATCAGGTGAAAGTTGACACTTTCTTGGTTTATGTGAACAGTACGTTGTTTTGGATGTACCTCAAACTACAGGGATATGATTTGTCGAAGGTATAAAATATTTATGGTTACAAATGTTATCACTCACTCACAATAATCAGAGTAGTATATTCAACTTAACAATGACTTAGAATTCATGCAGTGAGTGACAAGAATATAGAGTCGACGTTTCGCTCCGAGCTTTTATTAAAATTTATATTTAATACTTGGAGTTGGTTTTCAAAGTCAAACGAAAACTCAGCTGACCGTAGCAAACAACACCAAATCACGTACATAACAAGAAAAAGAGTCTCTTGTCCGGAGTTCCCGACTAGGAATACCCAACAACACCAAATCCAACCAAAATGAAATCCAACCAGCACCAAATGCTGCTCGCCCTACGAGCTCGATTGCTATAGCAGTGATAAAAAGTAATTTAAAAAAACAAAATTCCCTCAATAGGACTTGAACCTGGAATAGACTGCTCTTCTCGCTACCACTACTCGACAGCCTTAAAACGAATTTATTCTCGATGAAAAAAAAACGAATTAAAATATCAGTACATTTCAATCGAAATTTCAATGCTGTTTATAGAATTCAATAAAGACGCGCATGAATATGTGTGCACATGAACACAGAAATTCTTGCAACTTGCGCTATGTAAATGTAAACACACGTTTTCTTTAATAACTTTTGTGTTTCCTGACCGAACTTTTGTGTTTCCTTACCGATCTTAATGAAATTTGCAGCAGTAGATCTTATTGTGCTATAGAATATTTATATATACATATATCATCAAAATTTAATTTACAGTAAAATTGTGAGTGTTTAGTTCCAGTTGATTTATTTATTTGATTTATAGCTGTGCGGCGGGGGGTGACAATAGCTATGAAATGAAAGATAATTGACCTGTATGTACTATTCTATAGATGTCAAGTTTGATGACTGTAGCTCTTAAAACCTAACAGATTTGCTCAAGAAACATGATTTCGATATCGTTTCTTATCGATTGCTTAGAAACGGAGCAAGGAAACTCGTACTGCGCGGCCACTATAAGGACCTACGATCAAACTGTCTTTATCTTCTTGTATGTTCTGAGAACCTTGCGTTCACAGATTTGGACAGACAGATGGACATGGCTAGATCGACTCGGCTATTGATGCTAATCAAGAATATATATACTTCATGTGGTCGGAGATGCTTCCTTCTGCCTGTTACATCAATTTGCACCCGATTTACATGTTTTTTGTCCGAACTTCATGCAATTTAAGGATTATAAATATGGTATTAAAATGTGTGTATACACAAAATTAATTTGCTCTAATTTTAAAAGTTAATTTTCAAGT
Organism: Drosophila borealis; assembly: GCA_035045885.1. Taxonomy (NCBI): domain Eukaryota; kingdom Metazoa; phylum Arthropoda; class Insecta; order Diptera; family Drosophilidae; genus Drosophila; species Drosophila borealis. The sequence continues at coordinate 505,589 of JAWNOR010000336.1, read as the reverse complement.
TTGGGAAAATGGGAGGTCTCCAAAAGTACAATATTCTTCATCAGTGTATACTATTCGAAAGTAACGTTCACTGTTTGTCTCGGTTCGGTGAGGTTGCACAGTCGAATCTCGGTGCCTGTGCATAGAAAACTTATATAACAGAAGCGTATAAAAACATAACATATGTATTTCAAACTTGAAATTAAGTTTTGCCGTAATTGTCTTTATTTTGGGCAACACAAGAAGCGCGCATAGAGTGGCGGGAGTGCAAGACTATGAGATCATAGCTTCAATCTACACACATTCAGCTAGCCGTTCCTATGAAATTACAAATTAAACCAAATTAAAAACTAAAAGCCTTATCAGAATACAAATACTTTTATTATCATCATCGACACGATGGAGGTATTTTATTCGCCCGTACGGCCAGCTATGCCATTTTTCACAGCTAAATTTGTCAGCGACGTTATTGGAGGCTTCAACTAAGAAGAAAGTTATTAGTAGTGAATAAAGATTTCTTACATAGAGTAGTCTTATGTACCTTTTTTTGTATACCCTGCACCTACTAAAAATTAGTAAAAGGGGTATGATGTATTTGTGAAAATGTATATACATATGTATATTCTTGATCAGCATCAATAGCCAAGTCGATCTAGTCAGTCCGTCCAAGTTATCGATATCGAAATCCTGTTTTTTGAGCAAATTTCGTAAGTTATAAAGAGCTAGAGTCACCAATCTTGACATGTAGCTTCTAGAATAGTATATATAAATAGATCAAGTAAATAAACCAATTAGTATTTCCACCAATTTAATCCAAAATTTTATTTCAACTGACTTTTTCGGAATATACATATAGTCATAGCACAATAAGATCTACTGTTGAAAATTTCATCGAGATCGGTTAAGAATCACAAAAGTTATTAAAGAAAATGTGTGGGTATATACATATATATTGGCAGCACACGTGTCAGCGGCAGCTAGCGCACATTGCAAGAATTTCTATTTTCATGTACACACACACACACACACACACACACACACACATTCTCGAATGTATTGTTTTCTGTGCTGAGTGTATATGCTGCTATTTTATTTGTTTGTTTTTTTTAGTAGTGAACAGTTGGGTAGAGACGGCGGCAAGTAGCGTGGTCTGTTACTAGTTCGAGTCCTATCCAAGGTACTTTATTGTTTTTAAATTAATTTTTATTACTGCTGAAGCTATCGAGCATCTGGCGCGAGCTGCATTCAGTGTTGGTAGAAGAGGGTTTACGATATACCCTAGTCGGTAACTCCCGGCTAGAGCCTCTTACTTGTTGAATTTAAATAAGTTAGAAAAGAGGCATTAAAAATTTTTTGAAAAAAGTAAAGGAATTTGTAACAGTGTTGGGAAATCAACAACCCTGGGAGGGAAATTTATAGCATGTCCGGCAGGCTATGCCCCATACTCATAGCTTGAAATGGTCGGTGAGCTCCCCTTATTGGAGGTAGAGAGACTGCTCTATATAATACACGAAATGAGTTGTGGAATGTGTGTATAAGGATGTCGAAGTATAAGGCTTCTTGTGGGTCTGCAGGAAGCAGAGAATTGCAGACGTCCCAACAGAAAAGGAGAATAAATGTCGACAATAATTACTACCTTATGTAGAAAGACAACGCCGAGGATTGTCCTACGAATGGCTAAAGAGGGAAGATTAAGTAGAAGAAGCCTGACTGGGTATACGGGGGCAAAAGATTGCGGTCCCAGTTTTAACCTCGTAAGGCAAAAATGGAAATTGATATTGAACTGATTCAATTCGATCCTAACTATTATTATATTGCGGAGTCCAGATAATTGAGCAGTACTCGAGTATAGCACGTGATGTACAGACTTTTGGTTACGAAGGGATCGTTAAACACCTTAGCCCAACGTTTATGAAACCAAGAACATCTTAGGCCAAGCTTTGAATACAAAATTACCCCTAGATCCTTAACTATTAATACATTTTACAACGGACTTTTGTCGATCGTATAGCCAACACGATAAGGCCAAGTACGATTAAAGGTCATAAACATACACTATGAACAATTCAGATGCAATTGAATGGTCGAACACCAGAGATTCAAAGAGTTCATGTTTTGTTTATCTGGGAGGCTTAGAAGTAGCAGACAATGGCATTGAATGGGAAATACATTTATATGAAAGGGAATTAAGAGAGTTATAAATAAATTTAGAGCAGTACTCATATCAACGTCATATAAGAAAGACCAATTAATTGCATGAATACCTTGATTGATGAAGGAATAGTGTTCTTTGCGAAATCAACGGCAGGGCTTGTTGGCCACTTATGAATAATGACAATAAGATCAAGTGTTCTATTCAATAGGGTATAGGTTAATTATTGGCGGTGAATAATGACGTAGAGAGGTTCGGTAAAATCACCCAACACGATAGGAAGGTCATTGTCACGCACATGAGAAGAAACTTCTTTAATACAAGTAATATGTTTTATGTAAACTGGAATGTCGGAAGAAGGTGGTATAGATGAGCAGGTCATATAAATAGCGCGTAAAGGGAAAACCACTTTGACTGAGACAATCTCAGCATCAGTAGGCGCAGTAAAACAAAAAGGTTCAGAATAGAGAGTGGATTTAACGGTTATTCGAAAAAAGTACACAATCAAATATGGTTGAATGTTAAATTTATTGTTAAAATTAATTTATATCAATGTTATTTGTTTTTTGTCTCTTGGTGCCCTGAAAATGGCTGCCGATGCGCATCCGAATATCGGATAAATATAGATTAAAACCAAATTTGTTTTTTATTTTTATTTTTACTAAACTAAACCCTGGCCCCGAGCCAGCTAAATGCAAATTTAATTTTAGTTTGTTTAAAAAATTTTTTTAATCATTGATAACTTTCCCTAGCACTACATTTTACACGATTTGGCTCGAGCAAGAGAAATGCTAGCACGCGAAAAGCAAACGAACGGTTCGAAAACAGCACCACGCTTAGACATAGCAGCAAGTAAACGGTTTATTGCTGCAGGAATGCACACACGATTTGTAGATATGGAAGGCGTCATGGTAACCGAAGCCCAATATAAGCGTAGCCTGACGGAGGCATGCGGCTCCAGTCAATAAAACAATCCGAACTTGGAACATGAAAATTGTAAAATAAAAAATATGTTTAAGTAACACATAAGTTAACCCCGTAAAAATGGTCTTACAAACAATATACATATATATTGCTATATATTTACACGCATATTTTACTACATAAATTATAATTGCGGATAGGTTGCAAAATGGATTTAGAAAAAAATAACGCGGAATGAAATCTAATATGTTCGAATTGTTTGCATTGTCTATTGTACCTAGTGCTCCGTAATGACCAAGAGTTGCTCGACTTTCCCTATGAAGAGGACCAGTGTCTTTCTATAAAAGTGTTCATGCCACCTTTCCCAAGTAACATCTTAGCTTTTAGAATAGTGTATTTATATCAAGCATTTTTCATTTTATAGCTATCACCTCGCTATCACCACATAACATAGTTATAAATCAATTAAAAACAAATTTGTATTGCCCTCTAATTTAAGTGATAATTTGAATGAAATTGCCTTTTTCAGAATATAAGAATATTCTATAGCACAATAAGCTCTTTTGAAAATTGCATCATGTAGTGTGGTCTCTTACGAGTTCAACAGTTGTTTTTTTTAATTTATTTTTATTTCTGCCAAAGCAAATGAGCGCGAAGCGAGAGCTAAATTTGGTGTTGGTAGAAGAGGATTCAGGGTTTTCCCTAGTCGGGAGCTCCCGCCTAGAGCCTCTTACTTGTTTTATATTATAAACGTCCTTTGTTTTAACCGACTGCTCGCAAGTCTTACGCATGCCCTATTAAAACTGTTTGTAACTCGCACGCATATCGTTGCTCGCAGAGGCATTGTTGAAAGCGAGCCACTATAAAAATGCCATTCACTTGGTTCACGTATTGTATGCTGCCTTGACAGTCCCACACCCACTAGGTAACCTAGCGCTGGTTGGCTTGATGGGATTTACGAACCGTAGGCTCATGGTAGGAGCTGAGAGGCACACGTTGTAACTGATCAGTAGTTAGCTCTACCTCTCTACAAGAATTGAGTTTGACGTTGAGCTAGTCAGATTGAAGGCTTCAAAAGCTTTGAAAAGATCACAGTTCGAATGTGCGCATAACCTCTGTTAGTGTCAATAGTAAATCCGTTGTGGAATATTCTATCTTATGGTAGTGGCTTGCTTAAACATTGGCCACCGACTGGTAGCGGCGTGTGCTGCCATAGGCTTGATCATAATGTGAGACCATCAGTTTATCTTTTTGGAGTCTCCACGTCTTACCAAAGAACTTAGGCTAATAAAGCATCCATATATTTACTTAATATATTGTCTAGATTGTGAGTCTTTTATCCAGAACTACTACTGAAAGCAACGCTGATAAAGATTAGACCAATATTAATAAGGTACTATTTAGAAAAGAGCAGAGCATTCGCCATCAGCTATTTAATGTTTAGACTTTGGTGGCAAGCCCCTGTAGTTTCAGTATTCTCTTCTGGAGCTTGTTTACCTCTTATACTTCTGACGCCTAGCATCCCGACTTACACTTACAGGACGATGTCGCCGATGAAGGTAGGTGGCCGTTTAGCAAATCATTTCCGTGTTCTCGCACCCAACATAGCCAGAATTGAGTGGCGAACAGTTGTCTGTCTTCCGTCACTGGCACCAAAAATAGGCCGAGCATCTTTTCAGCAGCTGCGACGTTACCTCTTTCGGTGGTGCTTGCGCTGCATCTTTTTGGAATTAGCTGCATGTATGCTTTTTACCTGAATAATACGGCTACCATCTGTTCGTTGTTGAGTTGCTAATGTTTTTTAGCAACTGTTTTGAAACTTTAGCCAACAATTAAAGTCAATTTTGGCTTTTTACAACAATACGTTATAATAATTTTATTCAGCGAATTTAAATTTGTTATAAGATTATTTGGCTGTGGCTCAGAACTATTTCTTCGCTTCGCCTCGATCAACAACGAAAGAACAAGTGGGTGAGATAAAGACGATTTGTATAGCAGCTGCAACAAGTGCAAGAGAGGCTTGCCAACCTTGATTACAACGTACAGCTGTTTCACTAATCTAGGTCTGCGACCTCTTTTTATGATTACATGAATATTTGCTTATGCTTATTTGATGCGGTTGCTGCAGAATCCAATATACTTCCCCAGTTGGAAGCCTGACTTTCAACAGTATCCTTAAGGGGCAGCAGACACAGCTTGTTTACGTCTCTTCGGATGATTCCAGCCGTGGTCCTCAGATCAGCTACACGAGTAACTCCATCCTTCCCATGAATCAGGTTTATGACCATACCCAGCGACATCGCATGGGAGAAAGATTTTCGTCTTTGACGAGCACCATGTCATTGACGCACAACGCTTGTCTTTGAGCACGCCATTTAGCTCGCTGTTGTAGTAAAGTGAGGTACTCTTCACGCCATCGAGCCCAGAACACCTGTTGTAGCTGTGCACCACGCTGCCAGAAGGTCTAATCTCTAATCCAGGATAGCACCACGGGCGAATCGCATCAGCAATAGAACTGGCTGACGAAGATGCCTGTGCGCTTGACTTCATGCATCATTAGCCAACAGCATCGCTCCACATAATTCGAGCTTCAGGACAGTCAATGTTTTTAACGTCGCAACTCGAGACTTGGAGCAAAAGATACGATTTGTGGCTAGAGGACTTCTGGCCACCACATAGATGCAGGCTCCATTGGCCTCCAAACTGGGATTGCAAAATCCACTGATTTAAACTTCGGCTTTTTCGAAAAACACCACTCTTAGAAACGAGACATGGCGAATGTTCCGAAAGCTGCTGCTTAGCTCCCTCCAGGCTTTCATCCCAAGTCAATTGGTCCTTACAAAGCTGTTAAAGAAATATCTTTGCTTTAGTTATGACTGGTCCCAAAAATCCAAGCGGATCACAAAACTGGGCAACAACAGACAGAACTGAGCGCCTGCAGGGTTAAAGAATGGGATCTAGAATAGAAAATGAAAATAGCAATTGGTCGATCGCTGGATCCCATACAAGATAGGTTCCCCATCTTCATCAGCTATTCCATCGAGGACTTCTTGGTGACTGGAACACCACTTTCGAGGCTTGAAATTCCCTCGAAGACAATATGCCGGCTGTCTGACGAATTTTCTCTCTGGTTCAGCAACTGACTCCAGATATGAAATCGTCAACGAAGAACTCCTGCTTGATGGCATCCGATCTAATTGGAAATGCATTACACTCATCAATGGCCAACTGGTGCACTGCTACTGACTGGAATGATGCTGATTTGGTCCCATATGTCATTGAATCCAATTTGAAGATTTCAATGTCCTTCAGATGCGAATGCCGCCCCATAAGACTCTCGCACTAAATACTCGCCGGATGGTAAGCGGGAGAAGTTATTGGCAAAGTTCTGCTCACATTCCAACTCTTCCTTGCTGGCTATGACCACAGGCTCTTCCAACCTTTCAACTTCCCGAAAACGCTGAACCAAAACATCCACACCAGCGTCCAACTGGTCAGCATCGCTATCAGGACCAGTATTGCTATGCGGATGTGACCGTTTTATAATACCCTGAACCCATTGAAAGTGGGTATATATTGCACATATATGTATGTGCAAAGGTATGTACCAGGCAGAAGGAAGCATCTCCGACCCTATAAAGTATATATATTCTTCATCAGCATCACAAGCCGAGTCGATCTACCCATGTCCGTCCGTCTGTCCGTATGTATGAACGGAAGGTTCTCAGAACCTATAAGAGCTAGAGACTTGAAATTTGAGACGTAGGTCCGCCAAGTGCCCGCGCAGTACGAGTTTGTTTCTGATAATCGATAATTGGCGCCGTTTTCAAGTAATCGATAATAATCGATAACGAAATCCTGTGTTTTGGCCAATTTTGGTAAATAGTACAAGCTAGAATTGCCAAACTTTACATGTAGCTTCTATATATAAAGCATTTTTCATTTTATAGCTGACGCCACCACCTCGCTACCACCACATAACATAGCTATAAATCAAGTAACAACAAATTTATATTGCCCACCAAATTAAGTCACAATTTTAATGCAATTGTTTTTTAAGAATATACGAATATTCTATAGCACAATAAGCTCTTCTGAAAATTTCATCAAGTAGTGTGGTCTCTTACAAAGCAAATGAGCGCGTTGCGAGAGCTGAATTTGGTGTTGGTAGATTAGGGTTCAGCGTATTCCCTAGTCGGAAGCTCCCGCCTAGAGCCTCTTACTGAACCCTGAACCCATTGAAAATGGGTAAAAAGGGTATAATTTATTGGTGCAAATGTATGTAGAAGGGAGCATCTCCGACCACATAAAGTATATATATTCTTGATCAGCATCAATATCCGAGTCGATCTAGCCATGTCCGTCCGTCCGTATGTATGACCGCAAGGATTGAAATTTTAGCTGTACGTCCTCCTAGTGCCCGCGCAGATCGAGTTGGTTTCCGATATTCGATAACTTGCCCCGTTTCCAAGTAATCGATAAAAATCTATATCGAAAACCTGTTCTTTGAGCAATTTTGGTAAATAGTAAGATCTAGAGTCACCAAACTTGACAAGTAGCTTCTAGAATAGTATATGTATATATATAGAATAGTATATGTACATATACCTCATAGCTATAAATCAAGTAAATAAACCAATTTATGCTGCCCATCAACATGAGCCTCAATTGAAATGCAATTGCCATTTTGAGAATACACGAATATTTTATACAAGAATAAGATGTACAGCTACAAATTTTTTCAAGATCGGTTAAGAAACACAGAAGAAAATGTGTTCTGACTGCCCACGTGTTGCGGCAGCTAGCGCAAATTCCAAGAATTTCTGTATACATATACACACACACTTTCATGAGCGTCTTTATTGAATTCTTTCAACAGCATTACAATTGCGATTCTATTATCTTTTGTGCTGCTATTTTAATTTGTTTTTTTTTCTTATTTGGACTCAATAATTGGTGTGGCCGTTGGGTAGAAGAGGCTGCAAGTAGTGCGGTCTGTTAAGAGTTCGAGACCTGCCGAGAAAACTTTTTTTTTTGGTTGGTGTGGCTGTTGCGTGCATAAAAAATGGTCAAAAGCCATTTTTAAGAATATACGAATATTCTACAGCACACTAAGTTCTACTGAAAATTTAATCAAAATCGGTTAAGAAACACAAAGAAAACGTGTTTTGGATGGGCTCGTGCTTGCGGCAGCCAGGGAAAATTGCAAGAATTTCTGCACACACACACATTCATGCGCGTCTTTATTGAATTCTATCAACATCATTGCAATTGCGATTGTATTGTATTCTGAGCTTTGTGTATGTGCTGCTATATTAATTTTCTTTTTTTTTCAATAAGAGTTAGTTTGTGTTAAGGCTGTTGAGTAGAGGCGGTTGCAAATAATGCGGCCTGTTATAAGTTCGAATCGCAAGGGGGCAACTATTTTTTTTTGTTCACATTTTTTTATATACCTTGAACCCATTAAAAGTGAGAAAAAAGGGTATAACGGATTTGTGCAAATATATGTAACACGCAGAGGGAGGCATATTGTATATGGCGGGCTTAAACAATAAAGAAGGAATCATTTTTTGTTTAAATGCTACTTTTATCCTTTTACCCATTAAGAGTAATTAAATTTACTTTTACAATTTCAATGCGTATTTATGATAGACATCAGTTAGTTTATCAATTATTTTAATCAACTCCTTACTAATATATACATGTTTACAAAACCTAAGAGACACATTTATAAATTTACACAAATATATGTACATACTTTCTAGGTCTAGGCATAACATGCACATACCTAAGTACATATGTTTATTTTCTCACATACCTAAGTACATATGTATGTTTATTTTCTCGCCCATATGTAAGAAATCCATCAAATATACATTTTTCAGCACTATCGACTTAAATGGGCGCGTCATTTAAAAATTGTAATTTATAAAACACTTATGCATGTTTATATTTTTATTATAATAATATAATAATTTTATCGCTAGTAAAATGCCTAGGACAAAAAAGTTATCAGTTCTTTATAGATGTCAGAGACAACGAGCTGGAAATCAGTTATATACATAGGTCTTATTTTGAATATGCTGAATAGGAGAGGATAAACAATAACACCTTTCTTACATGGTAAACTGACAGAGACAAAATACAGAAGACCATTTGACTCGACGAGCTAATTCTCCAGTTAGACAACAGGGGCAATTGGCGAATACTTCGCGTCGACCGAGACGCTGACAAGACCCAGTTTATAGGGCAAACGAAGTGGTACAAGACAATATTCGACGAGCATGCGATCGACAAACTTTTAGAAAGAACTAGGGATAGAAATCAAAGGTCACAGGATAGAGAGACTCCGATTCGTAGGATATTTGAGCAACCACGTAATACAAGTGCAAGCCGAAGTGCTCGAATTCAAGCACGGCAGGACGCTTTTGACGCGAATAGAAGTTTGTCACAGCGAATAAGCCAGTTTAGAAGTAATAATAGTAATATGATAGCAGAGAATAGGAGCAATGCTACCAGGAACAGGAAGGAACGTGCGAATAATTTTCCAGAGGATGGAATCTCTCCAGCCATAAGGAGTAATTTAGTTGCTCTGATAGCTACATTCAATAGAACAGTTAAGCAGTGTCCCGATCAGGTTTGCCTTTGTTGCAAAGGCTTATGTTTTCCACATCAATTGGACAAAATTTCTCGTGAGGTTATTGAAAGCAAGTATGGTGCAGAAGTAAGCTCCGATATTTTATATCTATCCTGTATATATCCCTCTGACAATAATAAATATAGTTTTTGCAAAACATGTAGTCGTACCATTAAATTAGGCAGAAAACCAAAATCTTCTAGATTTTCCCGATCTGCCAGATTGTTTGAAAGGCTTAACGCCTTTAGAGGAAAGGCTGATTTCCCTTCGCAGTCCTTTCATGATTATTAAGTCTTTAGGATATGGCCGACAAAATGCAATAAAAGGATCTGTGGTCCCTCTGAGGTCGTTTAATGACAGCGAGGTAGTTCAAATTTATCTCAAATGTAGGATGGAATATAGCCATTATTTAATTGCTGAAACCATTAGGCCTTCTAAAGTTGCTGATGCAATCAAATGTTTAGTCAACACCGAGCTTTACAGAAAGCATCAAATTACTGTAAACGAGTAGTGGTTGTCGTCCTTTTCGTCTGACGAAGTTCCGTTTGTTGCATCTGCTGACGACAGGGACTTAGTATCGCAGTTAGTGACAAGATCTGCTCAAGCCTCCATAGATGAGCAGAATAATATAGAAGAAGACAATAATCCAGGAGGCTAGGACACATTATTAGAAAACGTCCTATCGAAAATATTGCCATGCAAAGAATAGTTATAGCTCCTGGAGAGGGTCAGCGGCCTTTAGACATGATCAAAGATTGTGATTCAGAGGAGCTGGCCTTCCCAACTATTTATGCTGGCATTAAGAGAAAGTGTCCAGAAAGTTTTATAACCATAGTTAGCTCAGAACTTAGAATCTTTGATAGTAGAGGTTGTAGAATAGATAAATTATTTCTCAATTATAAAAAATTGGAAATTATTAATATAAGGAACAGTACTTTCATTTGCTTGCGTAAGCACAGCGCCACACGAGGCATTACAGCAGCACAAACCCTTAATGAAGAGCATTTAGATAATTTAATACGTCACGATGATGGCTATAGGGTTTTGAAAAGTATTCGCACTTCACCTGTTCATTGGGAAACAGAAAAGAAGAACATGGCGATAATTAGGCAGATTGGTCTTCCGACCTTTTGTTTAACCTTTTCGGCAGCAGAAACTAGATGGGCAGAGCTGTTAGTTTTACAGATAGGTTAGACATTCCCGAAGAATTAGCAGCTAATTTAAGTTTTGACAATAAAGCCCGTCTAATTAGAGCCGACCCTGTTACTTGCGCTAGGTATTTTGATTTTCGTTATAGGCAGGTTTTAAAACTAATGAAAAAGGAAGGCGGTGTTTTTTGGGTAGTCAAAGAGTTATTAAGTATTATTGGCGAGTTGAGTTTCAGCAAAGAGGCTCCCCCCATAGCATGTTTTGGCTGAAAGATGCCCCGAGGGTTGACTCGGCTGAAGAGTCAAGCATTCCGTCTCTAAAGTTCTTTATTGATCGGCTTATCACAACTGAAACAAATAACCCGGATGTGGCTCCATTTTTGGATTATCAAACTCACAATCACGGGCACTCATGTAGGCGCGAAGTTAGGGCACAAAAATATGTAATTTGGTATTCCATCCCTCTCATGCCCCAAATAGAAGCGCTATTCCCATTAGAAGGCGATGCTGAAAATAGAGGTGTGCATCGCAAAATGTCGAAAAGACTTAGGGCGTTTTAGAGTATTTGTTTGATCGAGAAACCATAGATTATCTTAGCGATTTCAATAACTTTTTGTCCCACGCTCAACTTAACTTAAGTTGTGAGTGCTATATAAATGCACTCAGGTCGAGTATAAAGAACCTCAAAATATATTTAAAGCGATCATTCGCAGCAATTAAGCTAAATGCTTATAATACTAACCTTCTTCTACTGCAGCGAGCCAATATAGATATCCAGTCTATAATAGATCCCTATGCCTGCTGCAGTTACGTCGTTAATTTTATTAACAAGTCCCAGAGAGGAATTTCATAGCTAACGTGAAGCTGTAAGTGAGATTAGCAGGGGCAATGTAACTGTAAAGCAAAGGTTACAGCATATAGCACAGTTTATTCGGGTACGGAAATATCCGCCCAGGAAGCCGTTTACTGCTGTATAGGTACGCCTTTTTCCGAAAGCAGTAACGCAGTGGTTTTTATTAATACCTCATTACCAGAGCATCGGGCTGGGCTAAGGAAGTCTAGGCAACAGTTGCAAAACCTACCCGTTGACTCAATATTGGAAATGGGACTTATAGACCATTATGTTCAGCACCCCGACGCTTTAGATAGTTTATGCCCAGCTGATTATGCTGCTTTTTACAGTTGTGCATAGTGGTACTCGCCAAAATATTGATGATGCTGATGACATCGAAACACCCAGGGCTTCCCAGCAATTAGTTTACGCACTTCGCGATGGTAGTAGCTTCGTAAAGAAGAGGAACACTCCTATTATAATTAGGTATAGGAGATTTAATATTAATACTGATAAGAGCAATTATTTTCGAGAATTAGTTATGTTGCATGTCCCATGGAGGGATGAAAATGAAGAACTAGTAGCAAGAGACTGCGAATCGTTTTGCAGTCAGAATCATGAGTTAATCCAGAGCAGTCGCAGGAAATATAATAGCTTAGATGACAGTGAGCTTCAGCATGCTCTTAAAAATGCAGTGCAGGCAGGAAATGAAAATGTTGAAAATCAAGAAGAAGTAGGTGATAGGTTTCGCGTATTAGGATTGCCAGAAATAAATTTTCATTTAAATGTCTTAAGCTTAATGGAAATGACGAGAATCTATATTCAGAAGATACAATAACAATGCCCGATAAATACAACTTCCAGCTATCGTTTCAGCTGAAAGCTTAGAAAGATATGGTCAGGTCACTTAATTAAAAGCAGAAAACATATTTTATACAATTTTTGCACAATGACAAAAACAAATCCGGTCTTATTTTAGCTCTTTTTCAATATTCGTCCGTAATGTAGAATAGTAGGCCAGGAAGTGATCCAACATCTCCTAAAATACTATTGTGTGCTCCAACAGGTAAAGCTGCTTTCGGAAACTGTGGCTCAAAACTGCATTCGATGTTGTCCTTGCCAGTTAAACAATCTGGTTCCGATTTGGGGGCTTTAAGTAATGATTTAGTAAAAACTTTGCATTCAAGGTTAATAGACCTTAAACTTATAGATGAAATATCTAGGCTCCAAAATGTTTTCCCAGTTGGACTCCCGTTAAAAACAAATTTTTAAAAATACTTCTCCATTCGGTGGTATTTCTGTCATAGTTTTCGGGTATCTATGACAGGTATTACCAGTAGGTGACCGTTGGATTTTCGAATCCAACTCTAATGATCCCTACAGTGCAATATACGCTTCATTAAAATCATGCGACAACGGGAGGACCAATCGTTTGCTTCTGCTTTAAATAATATGGCATCGGGAAACATGACCGCCGATGATATTAGTCTTGTCCGATTCCGATTATGCCATTAATATATTTAGTACAAATGCGCCGACAGATAGTTATAACACGATAAATTCAAACTCAATTCCGACTGATCAATTTATTTCTACCGCTGATGATCTTATTAAAGCAACACATTTAACTGCGGCTTGTAGACAGAGAATCTTACAAGCCGTTAGCAGCTTTAGGTCGTCCGAAACACAGGGATTGTGTATGTCTCTTCTCCTAAAGCCCACTGCCAAATATATGGTTACGGTCAATGTAGATACTGGGGATGGATTAGTTAATGGGGTAACAGGCATGTTAATGCAAATAGATTTTGATGCATCCAGAACTCCAATTACTTTATAGGAGTACTTGCACGCTTAAAGTGTACACATCGTACAGAACCTCCCCCAATTCAGAAAATAGTTAAAAGTTTTCAATATAGAAGAAATGAACAAGTTTCTATTGACCGTATGCAGTTTCCAGTTGTACCTGAAGAAGGTATAACTATTTACAAATGTTAGCCTAATACATGTATCCATGTATATACTTATGCTACTATCGGTTAACAGCTACAAAGAGAGAGAGGGGGTGTACTCATACATATGGGCGCTCAGCTCAGATCAGCGGTTATCCGTTGGTCAATGGTCTCACGCTGTCTTGGCCTGCTCAAGTGGCATCATGTTACTTATGTGCGCAGCACTGTATGTATGTACGTGCATGTGTATGTGCATACATACATATATATATGCGATTATATTTATGCTATACGCTTGAGTCTGTTCTTTTATATTTGTTTATCCTTGCAACAAAGTGTTACACGTTGAGTTATGTATTTATGTATATGTCGGTGTATAGATATGTTGCAATTTGGCAGCACAGCAAGTTCTGTCCGTGTCAACAGCGCCAGCAGACTGACTTCTCAAACTTCCTTAGTTCCATTTCACCAATCAATTAGTCACTCAAAATAGTGCAACTATTGTTCTCTCCGTTACTCCTCTTCAGTCAGCGCTCCACGATCAGACCTCACTCAGCAGCAGAGTCTCTCTCTGTCTCTGCTAGTATGCTACCACTCAATTGCAAATTCTTGGAAACAGACATAGCGAGTTATAAAAATTTTAAAAATGTATAATAATTTGTTTTTCTTTAAAAATTGTTTTTTTTTTAAATTTAATTGGCTGTCAGGCCGTAGTATATATTTTGTTTGATTTTGAATTCGAATTCATAAAGAAAATTAAGATGTATTATGCATCAACATTTTTTAATCGATCCTTATGAACTTTTTGTTCCTTACCCTTTCTATCTTTTATTATAGCATTATCTTTTTCTACCGTATATGGTCATAGGAATTATTTCTGTTAGCGTTTTTGAAATGCCTGTGTGACCACCTTGAATAGGATCATCATGGAATATAGACATAATTGCTTCTTCTTTTTTTTTCTATTTGGGTTACCGGCTTGAGTAGCGCTACTCTGAGTTTTTAAATATATTTATTGCCCATCTGTTTAAAAGTATCAGTGGAAATTAATTCAAAGATCTTTTCGCTCGGTACCACTTTGAGTTGGCTGATTCCTATCCGGCTTCTTTTTCAAGCCTTTGGAAAAATTGACCTAAGTCGAGAGTTCCAACTTTTAAAAATTATTTGTTGTTATTGATTCGGTTTCTAATCCGAATACGTCTGTGTACTTGGTGAATAGCTCTTTTAGCTTTGTTTTAAATAATGGTGGAAAGTTCTTAACAAGTTTTTTCATGACATTATTTTGTCTTTCTTCGGTAATTTCGTTGACTATTTCGTAGTCATTTAGAGTTTCATATTTTATTTGCTATAGATTGACTATTTTAACTGAATTTGTTGTATTTAATATTTGGACAGCTGTATCTTGGTTATTCAAAATTGTGTTTCCAATGAAAATTCCTTCATCCTTTCCTGGTTTGGAATGAAAACATGATTTTATATGGAAGATATTTTTATTTACGGACAACTTCGGAACGTGCTGGTAGTATTGTGGCATTATTGTCACAAGTGTGAATTATTGGTAATTTAATCGGATAATTTAAGTTGTTCGGACGAAGTATTGAAGAATCACAGGCTTGTGTGAAATCTAAATAACAATTGTATTTTTTTATGAAGTGTATGCCTATTATGCCATCACTAGAATTGGAAAATTGTTTTCGACTAAATGGAAGTCATGCGGAATAATGTAGTTACCTGTTGTGAGCTCTACGAATGCTAAACCTTTTGAAAAAACTGAACCTTCGCCAATTCCAGATATTTGTGTCGTACGTTCTCATTTATATTTACGAACGTATCGACATTTTCTTTTAATATTGACATATCTGCACCAGTATCGAATAACAAGGTACATGTTTTACCTATAATTTCATTATTAATTTTTATTAATGTGCTTAAGTTAAGATTAATTGTGTGTACAGTTATATAATCAAAAGTGAAGCTGCTGATCAGCATCGCCGTCTTACGACCCTTTTCGCTATGTGTCAAACCGATAATAGCTCCATTGGTTTGACATCTGAACAGGCCCAAAAGTCTATAATATAATAGTTCCGCTTTACATTCGCGTGGGTTAGGCGGTATGGCTACTGCCCTTGTAATTTTGACCCCGCGTCACAATGGTTTAAGCCCGGTGCTAGCTAACAAGTACAGCGACATTAGCTGTAAAGGCCATGACGCAAAATAGCGCAATTGATAAAGTAAAACTTATCATGCAGGCAGGCACATTTAACAACATGAATGATGCCATTTCAAAATTTGTCAACAGTGGCACGGAAGCAACAGCTATTATTACAAACGTTTCATCAAAAATGTTGCCGACTATTCACGTCACATAACAAGAATTTGCAAAAAGAATGTAAAGTTTGAATGGACTTATGAATGTCAAACAGCATTTGAATATCTAAAGAAAGCTCTAATGAAGCCAACTTTACTAAAGTATCCCAATTTTAGCAAAGAATTTTGCATAATAACGGAGCCAAACTTATGATGATAAGCAATTACCCGTAGCGTTTATTCACGTTTATTCACAAAAAGTGAATCCAACATAAATACCATAGAACAAGAGTTAGCAGCAATTCATTGGGCAATAACCCATTTTCGACCATACATATATGGATAACATTTCACTATTAAAACAGATCACAGACCACTTAAATCCCAGTTCAAAATTACCTAGAATGAGGCTAGATTTAGAAGTGTATGAATTCACTGTAGAATATCTCAAGGGAAAAGATAACTTTGTTGCAGATGCGTTATCTAGAATAACCATGAAAGATTTACAAAATACAAAATATCTTGAAAGTCACTACAAGACATCAAATGAAATTTGCCAACGCAAAACCTTAATAAAGCTTCTCAGCCAAACGTATATGACGTCATCAAAAATTACGATATACGAAAAATAGTGGCCTTGCACATAACAAATATGTTATGCCTATTGAGGCATGGTAAAAAGATTATTGCAAGAACTGAGATAAGGGACCTTTATACAAATGGAACTCTCGACTTAGGTCAATTTTTCCAAAGGCTTGAAAAAGAAGCCGGATCGGAATCAGCCAACTCAAAGTGGTACCGAGCGAAAAGATCTTTGAATTAATTTCCATTGATAATTTTAAACAGTTGGGCAATAAATATATTTAAAAACTCAGAGTAGCGCTACTCAAGCCGGTAACCCAAATAGAAAAAAAAAAAGAAGAAGCAATTATGTCTATATTCCATGATGATCCTATTCAAGGTGGTCACACAGGCATTTCAAAAACGCTAACAAAAATAAAAAGACATTACTATTGGAAAAATATGACACGTCATATATCAAAGTACATACGTAATTGTCTGAAATGTGAAAAAGCTAAAACAACAAAGCACACTAAGACACCTATGATAATAACTGAAACACCAACAAATGCTTTCGACAGGGTAATTGTTGACACTATAAGTCCATTACAAATATCAGAGAATAATAACGATTATGCAGTTACACTAATATGTGATTTAAGAAAATATCTAGTTGCCATTCCGATCCCAAATAAAAATGCAAAAACTGTCGATAAGGCAATATTCGAATCTTTTATTCTGAAATATAGTCCAATGAAGGCGTTCATAACGGACACGGGTACATAATATAAGAATTCAATATGTTAGTTTCAGCCCAAATACATACATATGTGTGTATGCGTGTGCAGAGTGTGCCTCGCTCTCACTTATTGTTTTTTGCACTTGTGTGCATCTCCTTCTCCCTGCATAGCTTCTCAAAAACCCCGAGATCTACAAACATACATACATATGTTTGTGTTGTGTGGATGTGCGCACAAGTAGATCGCGGCGTTTGTCGCGAGCCAGAGATTTTTTCTTCAATTGTGTGCCCTTTGTGCCCGTGGTGGCAAAAGGCACACACATTCAATGCTCTATCATATTTCTTCGTTCAGTCAGCCATAATGAGAAGATTTTGATATATTTATATTTATTAAAAACTTAAATGACCTAAATGACCAAGCACACACACTTACACACTTTTCTATATGGATGGAAGCATTTGTGCGTTTGTGTGCATGTTGGTTGCCTGCCTGCCTGCCCGATGCAAATTTGACAAAATTTGAACTTTTTGGCATTTCTGAATTTCGAGCTCTACACAGAGACACACACACAAAAATGTGTGCGAATGAGCCGATCAAGGGTTTGTCGTGAGACAGAGATATTTTCATCAATGGGTGCGTAAATTTTGGCGACGGGCACGGTCTTTGTTTTTTAGCCATGCCTGCGGTGGGCTTGCGGCCGCGTAAGGCACAAATGTGTGAACAGGCACCGAACAGCTGAACCGCACTTGTCGCGCGTTTGCACTTTGATATGGAAAAAATGCAAATGATATTTTAATGTATTTTTCGACATTGTAATCATTTTGGGTTAAAGGGTATTATGGCAGGCAATAAACGATCAGAATGTCTAGCATGCGTCTGCATCCATAAAAAAACAAAGACCGTGCCCGTCGCCAAAATTTACGCACCCATTGATGAAAATATCTCTGTCTCACGACAAACCCTTGATCAGCTCATTCGCACACATTTTTGTGTGTGTGTGTCTCTGTGTAGAGCTCGAAATTCAGAAATGCCAAAAAGTTCAAATTTTGTCAAATTTGCATCGGGCAGGCAGGCAGGCAACCAACATGCACACAAACGCACAAATGCTTCCATCCATATAGAAAAGTGTGTAAGTGTGTGTGCTTGGCAGGCCCAAAGAGTTATCATGCACTTATGCCAACGTTCAGGTACCCTTACCCTAACAACATGCATGGAAAATAGGAGTTTTGCACATGAACAGGCCAAACCCTTTAATAATGTCACCCAACTGCTTACTCGAAAGAGTGTGCGTGTGCACAAGTAGCAAGTTAAAAAAATTTAACATTTTCAATTTTTGGTCTTTTCTTAAACTATTCGACAAGCCGACGAAGAATTATCCTTGCAGAAATACGACTTAGTTTTTTTTAATTTTAAGCAAAATTGGTCCCCACAGTAAACAAAAATATTAAAATATAATATATAAATATATCATTTAGGTCATTTAAGTTTTTAATAAATATAAATATATCAAAATCTTCTCATTATGGTTGACTGAACGAAGAAATATGATAGAGCATTGAGTGTGTGTGCCTTTTGACACCACGGGCACAAAGGGCACACAATTGAAGAAAAAATCTCTGGCTCGCGACAAACGCCGCGATCTACTTGTGCGCACATCCACACAACACAAACATATGTATGTATGTTTGTAGATCTCGGGGTTTTTGAGAAGCTATGCAGGGAGAAGGAGATGCACACAAGTGCGCAAAACAATAAGTGAGAGCGAGGCACACTCTGCACACGCATACACACATATGTATGTATTTGGGCTGAAACTAACATACATACATTACGAAATAGCATCAGCCGCAGCGTCGTTGTGCGCTGAGCGAGATGCGGCTTCATACTGAACGTTCGGCTTTCGAGGCCGGCGTTCGGCTGCCACTCTCAGCAGTCTTACTTTGTCTGGGCACACTAAAATGGGCGCGAGCACCCATGGGGCTCAGTCGTTGATGATTTATCGGTATCCGATTAAAACGACATTTGACAAGTCTATGCATTGTATGGTTAGTGATGATATAACACCATCACCAAACAGTTGGTACTGTTGAAAGAAGCCACATAACGATTAATGAGTACATACGTTCCTACATATCAGTTGATAAAACTGATTGGGACGCCTGGCTCCAATATTTCGTTCATTGTTTTAACTCTACATCATCAATAGCACAAACCTACTGACCTTACGAATTAGTATTTGGCAGAAATTCAAACTTGGCAAGACAATTTAATAGTATAGATAATATTGAACCACTCTACACTATAGATGATTATTCTAAAGAATCAAAATATAGATTAGAAATAGCTTATAAAAGAGCTAGAGTAATGATAGATAAATATAAGCACAGAAATAAGGAACTACAGTATAATTTGCTTAGCTGCCTCGAGTACTTTGCACAGACATTAGAGGCAGCTATCCTAAAAAGGCAGTTAACTTAATTTTTTTTTTCCTAAAAGTGAATCGATTTCATAGTAACCTCGACTTTTTTAAGTTGCACTGAATTCTATTTAACAGTACTAGGATTAATAAATTAATTTGATAGTTTTTATCAACTTTATGTATTTAAATTACATTTAATTCAATTTCAATACAGTTTATTGTATACATAAGAAAAACAAATCAAAAACCAGAACATCTGATCAAAGATTTCGCAGTTAACTTACATGATATTCATAGAAATTGGCAAAAAATTACTACCTATAGGAGGTGCTCAAGTGCAACAGGCTGTTAAGTTAGATGCACTTAACGTAATTAATTTCATACAAAATTAGCTCTTATTGCAGCGAACAGAAAATTTCAGGCAGCTATCTTACCGATGCAGCTAAGTATCGAGGCAGGTAAGCAAATTATACTGTATATGATAGGAAAACGTTAGAAGTAGGCACTAAAGAATATTTTCAATTTAGGAAACAAGAAAGAGATTCTAGTCGGGAGCTCCCAACTAGGGGATACCCTGAACCCTCTTATTCCAACACCAAATGCAGCTCGCGCTACGCGCTCGTTTGCTTTAGTAGTAATAGAGATACATTAAAAAAAAAAGGATCCCTAGGCAGGGTTCGAACTTGCAACTGACCGCATTACTTGCTGCCGCCTCTAGGCAACAGCAACACCAGCCAAAAATAAAAGTTTCTTCGGTAGGGTTCGAACTCGTAACTGACCGCGCTACTTTCCGACGCCTCTACTCAATAGCCAAACCTATACAGAAGTTTGTTGAGAAAAAAACTAGTTAAAATAGCAGAACAGAAAACAATATAATCGCAATTGCATTGATGTTGTTAGTGTTCAAAGAAGGCGCGCATGAATGCGTGTACATGTATGCAGAAATTCTGGGAATTTGCGCTTGCCGCTGCACGTGTTTGCAGGCCAAAACACATTTTCTTTCGTGTTTCTTAACCGATCTTGATGAAATTTTCAGTAGTAGATCTTATTGTACTATAAAATATTCGTGTATTCTCAAAATGACAATTGCATTTCAATTGTGGCTTAATTAGGTAGGCAATACAAGTTGATTTACTAGCAAGGTTTATAGCTTTTTGGTAATAGCGGGGAAGTGGCGATAGCTATAAAATGAAAGATACTTGATATATGTACATATACTGTAAAGAAGCTACTGGCCGGGGTACAACACTCAGTCTTACCAGTTCCAGCGAGTTACAAGATATTTATAATGTCGCTGGGAGAGAGATTTTTAGGGGGAGGGGAAGTGGGTATTTTGACCTTACCATGCCTAACTCGTCTTCTACACGCCTATACTACCGGACCGTAGCCTCGCACCAGCTACTCCTTCGGGCCGTGGCCTCGTACCAACTACACTATCGGGCCGTGGCCTCGTACCAACTACACTATCGGGCCGTGGCCTCGTACCAACTGCACTATCCGACCGTGGTCTCGTACCAACCACACTATCCAAACACTAACCAGTAATACCCACTCTTGGGCCACAGTCCCACAACACATACTCCTCCTCTAGGTTAGGTTGAACATCGGCTCCTTGCCTCTTACCCAACTAATACAATCAATGCTTATAATATTGATGGCTCCTGGCCTCTTATATAACTAACACTATTAATACTTATAAATTAAACAAACTAGTAAGTTGTCCCGCCAGCGGCTCCTTGCCGTGATTTGGCCATAAGGACGATGGCTCCTTGCCGTGAAAACTGTGGGGTGGCGGACCTCAGTAGCCGCCTCACACCCCCCCTCACTTCGAGAAAGTGACGGTAACGTCGCCTCTCGCGTTCAACGTAACGCTGTAGTCTTGCTCCCCGTCGGACACGTGGAAACGGGTGCGTCGGCATCGGAACCGGCGGATTC
The DNA here is from genome assembly GCA_035045885.1 of Drosophila borealis. Lineage (NCBI taxonomy): Eukaryota > Metazoa > Arthropoda > Insecta > Diptera > Drosophilidae > Drosophila > Drosophila borealis. Next base: position 484,006 of record JAWNOR010000336.1, on the reverse strand, counting down.
GCGCCTCTCTCGCGATTAGTTTCACCACGCCCGAAGACAACGGTGTTCCGCGAGGAAACAACTTCCAGCCTAAAGGGGTGTATTCGGGCACGGGTTCCTCGGCGGGGCTCTCCGGCGTGACCTCAACGTCGGCTCTGCGGGCGACCGTTTCAACATTGGTGTCGGGTTCCTCTTCCAGCACCGAATCCAGACTAGTATCCCACCCGTCGATACAGTCGAAAAGATCCACGATGCCATCCCACAACTCGCTCTCCGTAGGAGTCTTTAGAGCCATCGGGGAAGGCTTCTCGGTCGAACTACAAGGCTTGGGTGACGAAGCCGTTACCACCGTGTCCTCTTCCTCGGACCACACTTCACCCCTGCCCTCCTGGCGAGTAGCAAAGGAAGCCTCTCGGGACGGCGCCTTGCTTTCTTGGCCGAACCATGCGTCCTCCAACTCCCTTCGAGCGGTAGTCGGGCGTCTTGGCGCGGGTAATAGGCACGAGCGCGGGCATCGCGTCCTCGTGGTCGAACCACGCATTCTCCCCTTTCGAGAGGTTGCGTCAGGCGTCTCAGCGCGGACCGTGGACACAAGCGAGTTCGTCGCGTCCTTGTTGCCGAAACGGCGTTGAAACTCCGGCTCGTAAACTGTACCCCGTTGTCGCACACGAACTTCCTAGGTACCCCGAACCTACTTAGAATCCTTTCTCGAAACGCGGTCTGTAAGTGTGCCGCTGTGGCTCTTCTGAGAGGGACCAGTTCCACCCACTTCGAGAAAGCGTCATGGAACACCAGTAACATGGTGTTGCCATGTCTCGACCGTGGAAGGGGTCCGACGAAGTCCGCGCAAAGTACCGCCATCGGCTCTGCCACCTGCCTCGTCAGCATGCGACCAGCCGGTTTGAGTTGCTCACTCTTGAATTTTTGGCAGTCTTCGCAACACCTCACGTATTTGGCGGCATCGAGGAACATACCCGGCCAGTAGTACCGCTGGGCTAACTTCGACACCGTTTTTCTGACACCTTGATGTCCGGCCGTGGGAGCATCATGACATTCCCGCAGTACCCTCTGGCGTTGACTACTGCCTACGCATAGTTTCCAGGGGATGTAGTCCTCTTCGTCTATCCGGTGAACCAAATGCCTATATAACTGTCCGTTTTCTTCGGTGTAATCAGGGAACTTGGCTGGCTCTTCGGCGATTCTGGCACGCATACTCGCGACCCATTTGCAGGGGGCCTCGGCCACCACTGCTTGCTGACAGGCCTCGATAGCGCATCGGCCACGACGTTGAGCTTCCCTCGACAATAATGGACGTCAAATTGGAACTGTTGCAGTTCTAATGCCCATCGCGCGATTCTTCCGGGCGGACTCTCGATCGAGCTGAGCCACTTGAGTGCTAGATGGTCAGTTATCACGTCGAACCGGTACCTTGAACTTGGCGGAAAAGTCCGGGCAAGCCAACACAGGGACAGTCGTCAAGGTATCCTTCAATTGACGCAATGCCTCCTCCTGTTCTTGCTCCCATGCCCATTTCCGCCCCTTCCTTAAGAGCGCTGTGAGCGGCTGTACTTAAGTCGCGAAGTTAGGAACGAAGCGCCTGTACCATGACGCCATCCCGAGACACTGCCGCAGTTCTTTGCAATTTGTCGGGGCCCTCAGGTTTCGTATCGCCTCCACTTTCTCTGGATCGGTACGTATTCCTTCCCCGCAAATTACATGTCCTAGGTAGACTAACTTCTCCCGGAAGAAGCTGCACTCTTTCCTATTTAACCTGAGATTGGCCGCCCTTAGCCGGCGGAATACCTCCCTCAAATTCTCTACATGCTGTTCTTTCGTTGCTCCTATTACCACGATGTCGTCTAGTTAGGCGAACGCATGAGGCTCCATCTCCGGCCCTATTACTATATCCAAGGCTCGCTGAAATGTCGCACTCGCCGAATGCAAGCCAAATGGCATGACCCGCCATTGGAAAATACCTCTTCCAGGGACCGTGAACGCCGTGCACTCTCGACTGTCGGCTGCCATTGGTATCTGCCAGTACCCGTGTTTTAGATCCAAAGTGGAAATGAATCGGGTGTGACGCAACCGTTCCAGGATGTGGTTATTACGAGGCACAGGATAAGCATCCGGAATGGAATGTGAGTTGAGTTGTCGGTAGTCAATACACATACGCCACTCGCCAGTCTTCTTCTTGACAAAGACGATTGGTGCGCTGTGCAGACTACGCGACGGCTCGATGGCATTTGCCCGGATCAGCTCCACTTGCTCGTCAATCACCCTCTGCATGGCCGGATTCTTCGGATAGTATCTCTGTTTCAACGGCTTGCCGTCCTTAAGCCGGATCCTGTGCTCCGCGATGTGCGAGACTCCCTGCAGCCCCTCGAAGAGTGCCAGTTCTGACTCCAAGAACTCTCTCAGTTCTGGGTCCAGATCCGCTGGCCCCTCTGCCTCTTCGATGCTGCTCTCGCCCCCTCCTGGCACCACTTCGACTCCAGATAGAGCTCCATGATCGCTCGATTCTGGCAGTCGCTCCAGGCCCCCTGTGTCCGTGTGGATTCTGACCCTTGCTCCTACTCCGTCCTTTCCCTGGCACGTTCCCGCCGTGCCGCTTCCGTAGCCAGCATAGGTCCGCCTTTGCAGCTCTACGCGCCGCCTCTTGGGTTCTTCAGGCTCTCGATCTGAGCCGGACCTTACTTCCCTTTTCCTGACCTTTTCCATCGGGTGCCGAGCTGGTGCTCCCTTTCCATGACCTGGGAGGCCTTCCTTCGGTTCCCTCTTGGTATCCTTTCTCTGTAGCCGAGCAGGTGCTCCCCTTTCATGACCTGGGAGGCCTTCCTTCGGCTCCTCGCTCGTTCCTGGCCCCATGACCGGTGCCGCCACTGTCTCTAGGACCAGTTCCGCCTGGCCGCAGCGTATTGCAGTGCCCATTGCACCAAAGAAATCCATACCCAGGATTACGTGGTCCAACATTGAGGGCATGATGAGCATCGTCACGTTGATCGTTTTTCCTCCTAAGCTGATTTCTAATTTCAAGGCTTTCTCCCTCTCTAGGGTGGACCCATCTGCCAGGCGAATGCGTGCCTGTATGTCCTTCACTCTTCCCCGAATCGCCCACTTGCGTACGCAATCTTCACTCATGAAGCTGCGAGTGGCTCCCGTATCGATGGTAGCAGGCATTGTTCGCCCGCCAATCTCTACCGTAGCGACGATCCGGCCACCGTCCACCTTCAGTGGGTGTCCTACTCCTGCGTTCCGCGTGTATCGGCGCCGACCCGATCCTGGCCCGGGCGACGCCGTTGCCCGTTTCCCGCCTCCGTGTGGCGACAACACTCCTGACTACTTCTGCCCCGGCCTCCACATACCCAACAAAATAAGACGGGGGCATTGGGACATTCCCTAGCAAAGTGCCCCTCTTGCCCGCACCTACGACACGCTCGTCGCGGATCATATCCATTTCCGGCGTCTTGGCTCATCATCCGATGGGCCACCTCTGCGTGAGTTATGGTGGGTGAGGCGGGGACCCGGTTGTCCACAACGGTCGTTCCGGATCCGCTGGGAGCAGATCGGAACGGGTTGACATGTCCCCCCGGGGACTGTGCCGCCCTCGCCCATTCTGCACTATTCGAACTCGAGGCACCCTGGCTAAAGGGTTGGCTTCCTTAGGTTTCCGCCCTCTGCTTCACGACGGTCTCGTATTCTACAGCCAGTTGAGTTAGCTGGGATAGGGTAGACAAGTATTGCCTTCGCACGTAAAGCCTGTATTCCGGAGCGGCGTTTTCGTATATGCGTTGCAGCTCTTGCGCCGGCTCGTATCTAGTGTGATGCATAAGAGCCCTCAGCTCTATCAGATATTCCTTGAACTCTTTGCCTACGCGCTGCCTACGGGACCGGATCTCGTCCTAAGGGCCTCTCGAAGTACCGTGGAGGTAAGAAAAACTCCAGGAAAACCCTCCTAAACACGGCCCACGGCACATCCCTTAGCCCACTGCTCAGAACACTTCGCTCATCGCCCTGGGCATTCGGTCGAGGGCGATGCCATAGGTGATGGCGCGCTCCTCGAGGTCCTCCAAGAACCCAAGGGGGTCGGAGCGGCCATCGTATCTCATGTCCCACTTCCGAACTTGCTCCGGAACGTTGGGAAGTGGACTCGCTTCTGAGTGAGGGTACGGTCTAGTGGGGTTAAGGACCACTACCCGGTTCGGCAGGGGACCGCCCTACCTCTGCGTTGACCGCGGTTGCTCGGCGTTCTTCATTCCTACCGAGAGCAGAAGCCTCCTCCACGCCCGAGACGGACAAGCTCGGGGTGGGCACCTGCAAACGCCCGTACAACTGGGAGCTCCTGAGGTCAGGCTCCGACTTTTGACATGTTCGCCCGCCAAAGTCGGGTGGGACGCCCCAGGATGGCGGCTCAAGAGTTTTGGCGTACTGAGATTCCAACTCGGCAAGCCGAGCCCAAATCTCAGTTGAATGACCGCCATCCTGCACGTAGGTGGATAGCCGCTTACGCAGCTCCTCCACGCGCCCCTCCTTTTCCAGCCCAAACTCCTGGGCGATCGCCACTCGCTCCTCTTTGCGCCGCTGGTGAATCCAACGTACGCCTACCACCGGGTTTTGGCACTCACCTGCCTCCATCCTTTATTGTATACCTTTCTCGGTAGTCGGCGTCGTTGTTTCCCGCTCTTCCTGCTTTAGGGGTTCCGTCGGTCCCTTTATTTTTTTGATCAATTGGTGTCTTTGTCACTTTTACGCCGATCTTGCTCAGCCACTTTTGTTTGTTCCTTAATAGTTTTCTTTTTGTTTTCGTTTTCTCTTTATTTAATCTTGATCACTTCCACCAAACAAAATAAAAAAAAATCAACGAAATGCACTTAATTTTCTTTCAATTTTAGGCCATTCCTCACTTGGGTCGTTGCCTTCGTCTTTATTGTTTCTCCTTTTTATATTCTTGTATATTTAATTTTTTTTTTTATTTATTTATTTTTATTTAATTATTTTTATTCATTAAAAATTTTATTTTTATTTATTTATTTTTATTTATCTTTGGCCACTTCACAAAAATATAAAAAAAAATACATAATTCTCTTGACGTTCTTTACACTTTTAACCCGCGTTCATTTGACTCGTCTGTTGCTTGTTTTTTCTTATTGTTCACTTGGTTCGTATTCACTCTTAAATGCAACCGTCCTCAGTGCCTTCGCCAACTGTACTCATGAATTAAACTTTCCACCGCGCGCGGGTTGAATTCGTCCCACTGTATAGTCGCTGTCGCGACGCCTTAACGGCCCTTCGACGTCGACGTCGACTGCGCCTCGCGTTTGTGCAAGCGTGATCTCGCGCGCTGTACTTTTACGACCGACCGTTATGATTTCGACTCTTTGCTTTGCGCACTAGATTTCTGCACACATTTTCGTTGTTAAAATGTTGCAGGTGTTCATTTTCTGCCTTTGCCTAACACAGGGTATAAAAATGTTCGCTTGGGTATACTGGACTACCTAAAACCCTAGTTTTATACTTCGCCCATATATTAATAGTTCTATATATTATTCCCTTGTCCTCCGCTAGGGTACCCTGACTCTAGGGTATGCCCAACTAAAAGTACCCTGTATACAAAATTTTTTTTTTTGTAAAAATACCTCGTTGGGCATGCTTGCGGGGCTTTAATCCGCCGACATGCCCCGCCCCCTAAACGCCTATATGTCCCTGCTTGGGCGCCACTTGTAAAGAAGCTACTGGCCGGGGTACAACTGTCAGTCTTACCAGTTCCAGCGAGTTACAAGATATTTATAATTTCGCTGGGAGAGAGATTTTAAGGGGGAGGGGAAGTGGGTATTTTGACCTTACCATGCCTAACTCGTCTTCTACACGCCTTTACTACCGGGCTGTGGCCTCGCACCAGCTACTCCTTCAGGCCGTGGCCTCGTACCAACTACACTATCGGGCCGTGGCCTCGTACCAACTGCACTATCGGGCAGTGGCCTCCTACCAACCACACTATCCAAACACCAACCAGTAATACCCCCTTTTGGGCCACAGTCCCACACCACATGCTCCTACTCTAGGTTAGGTTGAACATCGGCTAACTCCGATGTTAAAGCAAGCCGGGTTACCAGAAAACAAAGACCTAGCCAGCTTCCTTTTGATAATTACAACATATGCACTTTATTCTTTTATTGTTTGCCACTACTTTATTGTAATTCACGATCTAAGCCCTGCCGCACTGTTTTGGAGCCCTAGCGCTCCGCTATACACTCTATGATCTTTCTCGTCTCACGATGCACGTCTACTCACCCTCAGCGTTCTTTCCAAAGTGCCGGCGCGCTGGCTAGCCATGCGCTTGCCTCGGCCGCTCAACTTCGCCGCGAGCTTTCGCAACTTCGCCTCGGAGCTTTCGCTCTTCACCGCGGTATTGAAGTTGCGCTCTGGAAGACGGTGTTGAACAGCCGATCGACAACGCACGGTTGCAGCGGCGGCCGGCGGTTAAATTCAAATTCGCTCTTATTTGGTTAGATTAATAATAACATTCGTGGCTCCTTGCCTCTTTACTCTAGTACTCATAATACTGATGGCTCCTTGCCTCTCACCCAACTAATACAATCAATGCTTATAATATTGATGGCTCCTTGCCTCTTATATAACTAATACTATTAATACTTATAAACTAAACAAACTAATAGTTTGTCCCGCCAGCGGCTCCTTGCCGTGTTTTGGCCATAAGGACGATGGCTCCTTGCCGTGAAAACTGTGGGGTGGCGGACGTCAGTAGCCGCCTCACAATACTATTCTTTTTATTTACCACAATTGCTCAAAAAACAGGATTTCGATATCGATTTGTATCGATTACTTGGAAACGGGGCAAGTTATGGAATATCGGAAGCAAACTTGAACAGCCGCTTAGCAACAGCTGCTAATAAATTATCCGCGCTGATGTCTGGAAAAAGTACTTTAGTTTCACCTTCCTACCCTCTAATGGAATCCGAAGAACCCGGCAGCAGCCCAAATGCTGGTGTTAGTGCAAATAGAGACCCCGTTGACGCCATAGTGCGTATAATAGATGTCATCAAACCCAATTCGCACGCCGCAGCCGCGGCTCGAATGATTCAAGCACAGGCGAGAAAAACAAATGATAAGCGCAAAGTCTTAGACAGCAGGTCCCCACCTGTCGTGCGGCGAAAACAGAACAAAAATGACACCAGTCCAGTAGGCACTCATGCTTCCAATAGATATGCACTCTTGGCCCCACCCGATAACGCCGAAGACATGGATACTGACGAATCTGAGGCCGAGCAGATAAACACAGTCCAAGAAGAGAACTTGCATGCCTACAGCGACTCTTCAGGTTAGGGGCGGCAGCCAGCCCAACGCTGTCGCCGATGCCAGCACCAGCTCCTACGTGCCCGAAAAAAAGGCCAACAACAATGCCCCCACTGGAGGAAGGAAGCCACCCCCCATCATCAACGACGTGTGGCTCATAGTGTCCAAAGTAGCGGATAACTTGACCATCAAATTCAACCTAGGTAGGACTATGCGACTCCTAGCCAATGATGTGCCCACAAACAGGACCATCATACAGATACTGGAAGAACATAAAATTGAGTTCTACTCATACCAGCTGCAGGAGGAGAAGCCCTACCGCATAGTAGTCAAAGGCCTCCATCACTCCACACTCAACTGAGAGCTCATCGACGACCTGCGGAGCCAGGGCCATACCGTTCTCCACGTGCACAATCCGAGCAGCAAAGCTACCAAGGAGCCCATGAATATCCACTTCATTAACTTGCAGCCGGCAGCCAACAACATGGAGGCTCTTACCATCAGGAATCTGCGCAAGCAGGTGGTCAAGGTTGAGGCTGCTCGAAGATGTCAGGACGTGGTGCAATGCCATAGATGTCAGGAGTACGTGCACACGGCCACATACCGTAGAAAACAACACAAATGCGTTTAATGCGGGTCAATCATCGCTCTGCTGATTGCACACGGCCCGACTCAGTTCGGGCAATATGCGCCCACTGCGGTGGTAACCACCCTGCCAACAATAAGGGCTGCGAGTGGTTCACCGAATATACAAAGCGTGCGGGGGCCCCAAAGCCCGCCAAAATGAAAAATCTCCCACCGACTCAAGCGAACCGAAGCCGCAGCAATAAAGTTCATGGGCCTACACCTGTTGACTTCCTCCGTACAGCACCCACTGAATAAGTAGGAGGGCATTCATATGCCGCTGCCACCAGAAGAGGACTAGCTGCATTCAGCAAAGAGATCAACGTCCCCAGCGCAATGCAGCGAGAGCGTCCCCGCGCAAGCTAGGCTACATAGATTGCTAAGGGAACAGCAACAGGAGAGGCTGACTGCGCAACAACAGATATCTGGAAACGGGGAAGGATTTTCCTCTGCCATCAAGGACTTGAGCCGAGCTATCGAGAGGATGGCAGAAATGTAACAGCAGGTTTTGGGTATGCAACAAATCCTTACCCTTTTAACCTCTTTACTATCCAAATGAACACACCACTGAAGGTGCTAATCTGGAATGCCAATGGCATTTCAGGTGAAGTACTAGAGCTGGAGGCCCTAGTACAAAAACACGCAATCGGATTAATTCTGCTGTCAGAAACTAGAACCAACGGTCCTACTTTCTCCAAAATCTTTGGCGTCGAGGCATACCCTGTACACTGGACTCAAAATCGCTCAGCTAGCGGTGGCTGCGATGTCCTCGTCCGGAGTCACTTGGTTCATTTCCCGCAATTGAGTATTAGTAATCGTGTTTACCAATACTGTGAAAGTCTCCACTGATGCTGGTAACGTGGAGCAGTCTATTGCAGACCAAATGGGCTGACGTCCACTGATGACTTCAAATTCATACTCAACTCGTCTGGAAGCAGATATCTGGTGGGAGGCAAGTGGAATGATCTGACTGTGGGGCGCAAATAACAGCAATGCACGCGGCCTTCAACTAGCTAACAGCCTAGCGCATCGTCAAGCGAAGGTACTGACCACAGGTTCTCCCACAAGATACCCGTACGGCAGCAGAGGCACTCCGCCTTGTATAGTCTTCGCCATCTACCAGGGGATCCCTGACCAGTGCCTCTCAATCGCTGACGATTGGGATCTCCCCAGCGACCACCTGGCCCTGATAGTTACCCTGGAGAGCAGCGCCAGGGTGGTCAGCGCAGTACCGAGGCTGATCAACGCACGCACTGTTCTCGGTGTCTTCCAAAGACAGATGAATGAAAATATTCACCTCAACACCGAAATCTGCACTGGACGGGATGTAGAGGATGCCATTGAGCTGCTCAACGCAAAGATTCGCGCAGCAGCAGCCGAAGCCACCTCCCCACCAGTTGCCAGGCAGCTGGACAATGCTGGCAACGGGCTGCCCGCAGACATAGCCAACCTGCTCAGGATCAAAGGCGGTGCAGACGCAGGTTCCAGACGACACAGCATCCGTGATACAAGGCGGAGTGGCGAAGAGCGAAGCGGCAACTCAAGGAGGCCCTTCACAGACACAAAGACGCATCCTTCCCTAGAAGGTTGGAGAGCATGGACTATACCCATGACTCATTTTCGTATATTTTAATCAATTTTTAAATTCGTACATTTTTATTACATTTTACGAAACTTTAAAAAAAAAGAAAGCAAAAAAAAAGTTTTATTTAAGTTTATTAAACAACTAGACATTTATAAGATTACGTTATTTCTCTAAAAATGGAGGTGTAGTCTATTCATACGTATATATGTATATGTCGTAGATGGTTTACTGTATGCCACTGTAGATGCGCGTACATATTTTTGTGGCCACATATAGTCACGATAAATCCCGTTATAACTCGCTATGTCTGTTTTCAAAAATTTGCAATTAAGTGGTAGCATAGTAGCAGAGACAGAGAGAGACTCTGCTGCTGAGTGAGGTCTGATCGTGGAGCGCTGACTGAAGAAGAGTAACGGAGAGAACAATAGTTGCACTATTTTGAGTGACTAATTGATTGGTGAAATGGAAGTAAGGAAGTTTGAGAAGTCAGTCTGCTCGCGCTGTTGACACGGACAGAACTTGCTGTGCTGCCAAATTGCAACATATCTATACACCGACATATACATAAATACATAACTCAACGTATAACACTTTGTTGCAAGGATAAACAAATATAAAAGAACAGACTCAAGCGCATAGCATAAATATAATCGTATATATGTATGCACATACACATGCACGTACATACATACAGTGCTGCGTACATAAGTAACATGATGGCACTTGAGCAGGCCAAGACAGCGTGAGACCATTGACCAACGGATAACCGCTGATCTTGCACTTTAGCCGCTCCGAGAGTGAGCGCCCATATGTATGAGTACACCCCCTCTCTCTCTTTGTAGCTGTTAACCGATAGCAACATAAGTATATACATGTATCCATAGGCTAAGTACATAACATTGACTTTGAATAAAATCATTCCGAATATAAATGCAATCCAGCACTGACGTGCTTGTGTTACTTTATAAAACTACATAAAGTTCATTACAGTTTTATAGCAGCTTCCAAACAAGCACGGAGATCACCGGCTGCACTCATGCTTAGAGCCACACGTCATGACAACACGAAGGACGTATGTAATCAAAAATAAAACGGGCACATCCGCATTCAAGCAACAAGAACTTATTAAATACATTTGCATTTCAAGATAAGGGTTCGTCGGTAATGCTTGTCTGGAAGAACGTACTCAGCATTTAAAATCAATTGCGCTTCATTTAATGCGCTCTTCAGGAATAAATATGACGCAATAATAAGCACTATGTTGACGACTATATCCAAGAACAGGTAGCCATATTATTCAGGAAAAAAGCACATATGCAGCTGGTGGTATTATTAAATGCGACTGGATGGCTAAGTCCAAAAAGCTGCAGCGCAAGCATCACTGAAAGAGGTAACGTCGCAGCTGCTCGGCCTATTTTTGGTGACAGTGACGGAAGCACGATATGCGTGCCAGTTATAAAAAGCCTTAATAAGGCATGCGCAAGACTTGCGAGCAGTCGGTTAAAACAAAGGACGTATATATAATATAAAACAAGTAAGAGTACTCTAGTTTGGGGTGCCCGACTAGAAAATACCCTGAACCCAAGTACAAGACCACAAAACTACTTTAAATATAAATTTAGGTAATATATTTATTTATTTATATACATAAAAAAAAAATTAATTGTATAGACCTATAAATGGAAACTTAATTTACCCTATCCTGTACACTTAGAGAGATACCACTGTGGTAACTATACACTGACTCGCTGGAGAGATTTTAAAAATCTCAATCAATGTGAGAGTCACAGTTGGTAGTGGGCGTTTTTAATTCTAAGACACCTCAATCCCTTCCTTCTGTTAAATTTGCACAAGAGTAAATTAAAGTCTCCTAAAACAATGCGACTCCCCCTTAGAAATGAAAATTGTTGAAATAAATGATCAAGTGCTGTTTTAAGCAAACCAAGCGGATTTGACGTACTTTTGTAAATAACTAAAAAAGCTACAGACTTATAACGAAATATTGCATACTCAAAAACGAGTGAACCAGATATTTTTCTACCAATGTATTACCTCGTAATCAAGATGGACAACAACAGTAAACGCGGGAATTTCAATATTTTCATTTGAGTACGTTGATGCCTCAACGAAACTAAGAAAATAATTACAAATGAAATAAATAAAAATAATTTAAATAAAATAATTAAAAACAAAATAAATAAAAATAATTAAAATAAATCAAGTAAAAAAAAGCTTTAGAAGGAGCCTTTACAAACAGAACTGGCCAATAAATACAGTACAACCCAAGCAGTAAAGACAATGACCAAAAACTGTGCAATCGATAGGGTAAAACTTATCAAGCAGGCAGGCACATTCAATAGCATGAATGATGCCATATCCAAATTTGTCAACAGTTGCTCCGAAGCAACTGGACAATCTAATACCGTATTGCTTTACCAGAATTGCTCTAAACGTGTCGGAAACCGTGGCAGAGGTAACAATAGAGGCCGACCTTACAACAGAGGCGGTCAAAGACAATATTATAAGAAGAAAGAGGTTCTAGTCGGGAGCTCCCGACTAGGGGATACCCTGAACCCACTTACTCAAACCCCAAATGCAGCTCGCACTACGCGCTCGATTGCTTTTGTAGTAATAAAGATAAAATAAATTATAAAAAAAAGTTCCCTTGGCAGGGATCGAACTCGCAACTGACCGCATTACTTGCTGCCTCCTCTACTCAACAGCCACACCAATAATTCAGTTTAGTGAGAAATAAACGAATTAAAAAAGCAGCACAGAAAACAATACAATCGCAATTGCTATGCTGTTGATAGAATTTAAAGACGACCCATGTTAATGTATGTGTGTACATGTTATAGAAATTCTTGGAATTTGCGCTTGTTGCCGCTGATAGGAGAAAAGTCAAAAACGTTTTCTGTAATCATTTCTGTGTTTCTTAACCGATCTTGATGAAATTTTCTACAGTACATCTTATTGTTTATTACTATAGAATATTCGTGTATTATCAAAAAGTCAATTGCATTTAAATTATTTTTTTTTATATTGTGGGCAGCATAAATTGGTTTATTTACTTAATTTATAGCTATGAGGTAGTAGCGGGGAGGTGGGGATAGCTATAAAATGAAAGATACTTGATATATGTATACATACTATTCCAGCAGCTAAATGTCATATTTGGCGAATCTAGCTCTTATTATAACAAAAATTCCTTAAAAAACAGAATTTAGATATCGATTTTTATCGATTACTTGGAAACAGGGAAAGTTATCGAATATCGGAAACAAACTCGATCTGCGCGGGCACTAGGAGGACCTACAGCTAAAATTTCAGTCTCTTGGTCTTATAGGTTCTGAGATCCTTGAGTTCATACATACGGACTGACGGACGGACGTAGCTAGATCGACTCGGCTGTTGATGCTGATCAAGAATGTTATACTTTATACGGTCGGAGATGCTCCCTTCTGCCTGTTACATACATTTGCACAAATACATTACACCCCTTTTACCCATTTTCAATGGGTTCAGGGTATAAATATGGCCAATAAATATTTAAATACATTAAAAGTAGCGCTACTAAAAAAGTGACACAAATAGACAAAAATGACGAATGTCAAATAAAAGCAATTCTGTCGAAATATCATGATGATCCTATTGAAGGAGGTCATACTGGGATTACGCGTACCTTGTTTAAAATTAAGAAATACTATTACTGGCCCCAAATGACTAAGACAATTACAAAGTATGTGAAAACTTGTGTGAAATGCCAATTAGCAAAAACCACAACACATACTAAAGCCCCAAGGATATTAACGAATACTCCAAATACTGAATTTGACACTGTATAGACACAATCGGTCCATTACCTCGTACAGAGAATGGCGACGAGTACACAATTACTATAATATGTAATCTCACTAAATATCTCGTTACAATACCAGTAACAGATAAAAGTGCAAAAACAGTAGGTAAAGCAATATTTGAATCTTTTGTACTAAAGTACTGAATACAAAAATTCGCTAATAAATGACTTGTGCAACTATATTAATATAAGTTGTTTGGTCATATACCTCATAAATATGTTATTTAGGGTATCAATAGCAATGTCAAAAGCAGATTATGTGAAGATTATGCTAACTCTCCTCTATTTTAATGCCATAAGCACTCATACACATGTACGAAGTCTCGCTCTCTTGCGAACTCTGTATTTGCTCGACCCCTTGAATTTTAAGTTATGTTAAGAAATCAGTTCTGTAAGCATCATCATTGAAGTCAGTTCGTGTCGCTTAGCATTCATTGAACTTTTATATCATCCACACACGCCCACTTGAGATTAGATTCTTAAAAGGTCACAACGTGAGAGCTAGTGTGCGGAAATTGGCGGCATATCGTTGCCGCACATCATTTCCTTGGAGAAAGGTTTTGTCGAACTCTTCGCAAAATATAGCATCGACAGCAACATTTAACCATCTGCATTGTCTTTCGGCATTCTGGAGTCGTACAATTGCCATTCCGTCAATCTCGCTGTTTTTGCTGTAGAATTGCATTCTCGTTGCCGTTGCTTCGTCGTTGGAAACTCGCTACCTTCGCTTCGCTGCTGCATTCTCGTTTCCGTTGCGCCGTCGCTGGAAGCTCGCTGCCTTTGCTTGTTCACTGCACATGCTTCGTCGCTGCCAGCGACCCTCACATCGGTGAGCGCATCATTTACAAGTCTTAGTTGTTCGCTCACATCGGTGAGAGTGACATTATCAGATTAAAGTTAGGCTATTAACATTTTGAAGTATCAGAACCGTCGCTCGGTGATCACAACATTCCCGATACATAATGTTAACTCTTGAAGCAAACTTACGTAAGCGAGCGAACATAAAACGCAATATTGCACACTTGGAGGACGTTGTAAGAGTGTCTACTGAGGTCGATGGCAGTGAAAAAAAACTGTCACACGGCAAGCTACAATTACGCTTGAATATGTTGGAGATATACATTAAAGAAGTTTTGCAAGTACAATCTAAAATTGAAGAGGTGGAAGACACATATGTGAGTATCAAGTTGTCCATCCAATCCCAACTGGATAATGTGCTGCATAGTACCTCATTTGCTAACCCTGCTCCAATTCGCTCTTCGCCGCCATCGAGTCTTCCTCGATTGGATCTGCCTGTGTTTGATGGGAAACGAGCTAAATTTAAAAACTTCATTACATCATTCAATCAGATTATCGGTCGTACTCTCTTTCAAACATTGAAAAGTTTAATCATCTGCTGAAATGTAGGAAGGGCCCTCCCTACAGGCGGTAAAGGCATTCCAAGTGACTCAGGAAAATTATCCCAAGGCTCTTCCTCGTTTAAGCGAACGTTATGACAATCCTACACTTACATTTTTAGACACAATAGAATCGCTGTTCAATCTACAGCCAGTCGACAAGCCGGACGGAAATCAGCGCAGTCTGCTGGACAATGCGTCAGCCCTGTATTCATCATTATCGTCATTGGGTACGGGATCAGATTTTGCCCAAGCCATGTTGATATTCATCGTCATCGGAAAATGTGACCAGCAAACTCGTAACAAGTGGAATGAGTTTCGTGACTTACGTTCATTGCCAAATTGGACTCACTGCACAACTATTTTGGAACGTCATTGTCAGTTTCTGCAATCAAGCGGCATCCGAATGGCTGATTCTTCGAAACAAAAACACGTGTACAAACCTAGCAAGGGATTATTATTTTCTATTACGAATCCAACATGCAATGTTTGCTCCAGCTCCAACCATAACATTGTACAATGTTCTCAGTTTCAGGACATGAGTTCCAAACTTAAGTACGGAGTCGTAAAAATGCTGGACTTTGCATTAATTGCCTTCAATCAGGACATCGGATGGCTCAGTGTCTTTCTAACAATCGTTGTCGAAGATGCAAACATCGCTATCACACACTACTGCATTTTGGCCAACCGCCTGCATCATCATCGTCTATATCGCCATCATCCATAGCGCAACAACATCTGCTGCAACGCACTCGCATATGAATCAATCGCCAGCGGAAAAATCATTCTTGCCACTGAAAAGGTACTAGTACGAGATTCATCAGGGGTGTATAAAGAAGGCAGAGCATTGCTTGACTCATGTTTCCAAGTCAATTTCATGACGGATCAATTCGCCTAACGGGTGGATCTACGCCGTAATGAGCATCAGTTCGAAATCCGCAGCATAGGGGAATCCTCGACTAAAATTAACAACTGTACAACTACTAACAACGGATTGATCTCCTTCTCGGTACAGAGGCATTTTTTGAATGCCTGGCTGGAGACAATTTGCCAGCCCTTCAGAAAACGTTACTTGGATGGGTTGTGTCTGGCAAGTATCGTCATCAGTCGGCTAAGCAGTGAGCACCGTGCTTGCTTTCTGTGGAGGAGTCAATCGACAATTACTGTGAAGCATCGATGCTATACAAAATTCTCCAAAGTCAATCAAACCGGAACATCTCTGTGAAGATATGTATTCAAGGACAACACAGATGAATAACGGCAGGATTGTTGTGCGTCTACCTTTCAAGGGAGATCCAACGTGCCTTGGGAATTCAAGCGATGTTGCACGTTGTCGTTTTTTATCGCTAGAGAGGCGCCTCAGTCAGCAGCCTATTGTTCAATCGCGATATGTAACTTTCATGAAAGAATATGAGGATCTCGGCCATATGACTTTAGTGACGAATCCGAGATTAAGTGAGCCGCACTTTAACATACCTCACCACTGTGTTTTTAAGCCCAGCAGTGCATCAACGAAGTTACGAGTCGTGTTTGACGCCTCGTGCACTACAACGTCCCAGCATTCATTGATGATCTGCTTTGCGGAGCAAACGAGCTCATTGAGTTGCAGAACATTAAACACGAGGTCACCGAGATACTTCGCCGAGGACACTTCCCATTCGTTAAGTGGCACTCCAACCATCCCGCCGTCAGAGACGATGAATCGGTAAAGGATTTAAACTTGGATAAACACGCTGTCACTAGCGCACTAGGCGTAGCTTGGGATCAACGTCGTGATGCGCTTCTATTTGAATTTAAACCCCAAAAATTGTATTCAACAGCCATAAAGAGGACTATTCTGTCCAGGTTCAGCTTCTGACCGCTAAACCACGGGTCGATTAGAGTTAAGCAGAGCGCAGCTTCTGAGTAAGTTATATACAACGACCAAAAACATATTCATCGGCACGCCGCACAGCGCGCATTTCGAGTCTGATTCACAGACTGTCTTGCACTGGCTGCAACAACATTCTATCACATTGTCGACATTTGTTGGAAACAGAGTATCCATCATACAAGATAGAACAGCAGATGGAAAGTGGAGACATGTCCCGTCAAAATTGAACCCTGCTGACATCGTGTCACGTGGATGTCCAGCTAATGAGCTCTAGCAATCAATTTGGTGCACAGGACCTGCGTTTCTGCGTGATTCTGAGACTCAATGGCCCTGCCAATATTTTGACAATGGTTTGGGCATGGACATTATCGATGCTGAAAAACGGAACTGTACATTTGCTGCAATTATCGAAAGTAATTATATTCTGGACTGGCTGAACGGAAATAGTATATACATTCGGCATTAGTCGGATTGCTGCGGCTTCAATTCTGTGTCGTAAACGCAAGAGCTTTAGCGCGCAGCATTGTTCTTTCTTGTACACACTGTGTCAGATATCGTCCAGTTCTACTTCGTCAAGTCATGGGTTCCCTGCCGCCTGAGCGCTTATCCGCAGACAAACCATTTTGCCACGTTGGAGTCGACTTCTGCGGTCCAGTGAACACCTATCTTCGAATACGTGGCAAGGGACCCACAAAATCCTATATCGCCATATTTATCTGCATGGCAGTAAAGGCCGTTCACATTGAAATCGTGTCCGATCTTTCAACGAATAAGTTTTTGGAATCGTTGAAACGCATGGTTGCCCGTCATGGACCAGTATCGCACATCTATTGTGACAACGCCACAAATTTTGTCGGAGCATACAACAGGCTACTCGGGTTGAAGAAGTTCATGTACAACACTAGCACTCAAGATGCCATCCTATCATATTGTTCCTCTGAAGAAATAACCTTTCATTTCATTCCACTAAGGGCTCCACACTTTGCCGGATCTTGGGAGGCCGCTGTCAAGAGCGCAAAGGGTCTGCTGGTGCGTAGCCTCGCTAACACCCGGTTCATCTTTGAGGAGCTGAACCGCAGTCGTTGAGATAGAAGCAGTACTTAACTCTCGCCCGCTGTCACCGTTATCATCTGATCGCAACGACTTTAGTGCGCTCACTGCAGGACATTTTCCATTTTTCATGAGATTATCACCAAAAACATCTCTAACTTGGATCGTTACGAGCAGATCACAGCTGTTAAACAGCAATTCTGGCGTCGTTGGTCTGCGGAGTATGTGAACGAGCTTAGAGCTAGGACAAAGTGGACTTCGGATTCCCCAAATCTCACGGTTGGCTCTATGGTCATCATACATGAGAACAACAAACCGCCATTGCACTGGAAATTCGGGCGTGTTGAGTCTGTGGTGTGTGATGGATGACCGTGTTCGCGTCGCATACATTCGCACTGCCTCTGGACTCTGTTGCCGCCCAGTACAAAAGTTGGCTATTCTACCTGTCTCTTTCAAGGCGGCCGGGATGTTTGGACATACACCTCATATATATATATATTAGTTAGGGTATCAATAGCAATGTCAAAAGCAGATTATGTGAAGATTATGCTAACTCTCCTCTATTTTAATGCCTTAAGCACTCAAACACATGTACGCAGTCTCGCTCTCTTTCGAACTCTGTAATTGCTCGACCCCTTGAATTTTAAGTTTTGTTAAGAAATCAGTTCTGTAAGCATCATCATTGAAGTCAGTTCGTGTCGATTAGCATTCATTCAACTTTTATATCATCCAAACACGCCCACTTGATATCAGACTCTTAAAAGGTCAAAAAAACGCTTTTGATCCAACATAAGTAATATTACTAACTATACAATGCAAACTGCAGAATAATCGGATCACGATAAATCGAAACGACTGAGCCCCATGGGTGCCCGCGACCATTTTAGTGTGCCAAGATAGATTAAGACTGCTGAGAGTGGCAGCCGAACGCCGGCCTCGAAAGCCGAACGTTTAGTATGAAGCCGCATCTCGCTTAGCGCACAACGTCGCTGCGGCTGATGCCTTTTTATAATGTAATATAAAATCAATGTTCTCAAAAAAATTTGAAATGATTTTGAAACTGATCGGACGGTAAATACATAACTTTCATACAAACGTTTTCCGCCAATTTACCACTGTTGTGAGTGGAATTTTCCAAATCGTATTCATTACATTCTTATGAAGAGCTTTGAAAATAAGTTTGAAGCAAATCGGACACAACTTAAAACTTCGCACAAAAAATCTTTGAGTCGCGTTCCACCCGAAAAAGTTTAGATTCTGCGAAAAGCGTATCAAATGATTTTTCTTATAGATCTCTGGAAATGAATTTGAGCGCGAAACGTCACCCACCAAATCTTTGACCTCCATTTCCACCAAGGAGGAATGGATTTTCCTAAAAGTGTGAAACACCCCTCAAATGAATTTGAACAAAGATCTTTGAAAATAAGTTTAAGGCCGAACGGATGGTAAACAACAAAGTTACATGCATACGTTTTTCGCGATTTTTCCACAATTGCGGGTGGAATTTCTCGAAACCCCGTCTTAACGTGCACCTACATCACATAAGGTAACTACAGTGAAAATTTCAACTTCCTAGCTCTTACGGTTGGGGCTGTACGTTGATAACCAATCAGTCAGTCAGTCTGGACAAACAGCCAGTCAGGACAAACAGTTTTATATGAAGAGATGTACGTATGTTAGTTTTAAATCCTTACAGCCCAAATGCATATGTGTGTATGCGTGTGCAGAGTGTGCCTCGCTTCCATTCAATTTTTTGCGAAGTTGTAGATCACGGCGTTTGTCCGCGAGCCAGAGATATTTTCTTCAGTTGTGTGCCCTTTGTGCCTGTGGTAGCAAAAGGCACACACATTCAAATGCTCCATCATGCATTTCTTCGTCCAGTCAGGCATGAGAAGAATCTGATATATTTATATTTATTAGAAACTTAAATGACCTAAATGATATATAAATAGTTTATATTCTAAGTTTTTGTTTACTGTGGGGACCTATTTTGCTTAAAATAAAAATAAAAAACTAAGTCGCATTTCTGCAAGGGTAATTTTTCGTCGGCCTTGCAAAAATTTCTAAGAAAAGACCAAAAATTGAAAATGTTAAATTTTTGCGATTTGCTACTTGTGCACACGCACACTCTTTCGAGTAAGCAGTTGGGTGCCATTATTAAAGGGCTTGGCCTGTTCATGTGCAATATTTTTATTTTCCATGCTTGTTGTACGGGTAAGGGTACCTGAACGTTGGCATGTGTGTATAATAGCTTCTTGGGCCTGCCAAGCACACACTTACATACTTTTATATATGGATAGAAGAATTTACGCGCTTGTGTGCTTGTTGCCTGCCTGCCTGCCCGATGCAATATGACAAGATTTGAAATTTTTGGCATTTCTGAATTTCGAGCTCTACAAACACACACACGTGTGTGCGAATGAACCGATCAAGGGTTTATCGTGAGACATGGATATTTTCATCAATGGGTGCGTAAATTTGGGGACGGGCACGGACTTAGTTTCTTTTTGTTTGCACTTTGATATGTAAGTAACAAGTTCCCGAGTTTCGATATAAAATATTTATTAGGCTCAACTGAGCACTTGAGTTTCCAATTAAGAACTAACTTAAACATAGTTCAGCTCCTGACAACGTAACCCATGGCTCGCGGCAGCGCTGGAGCATAGCCCATGGTTCGTGGCAGAGCCGGCAGCAGAACGCTGACTTGGCGCCTCGTGACCGTTCTTGCGGCGATCACTCGACGCAGGCATGCGGGTGTCAGGTTCCGTTGGCAACTTATTTGCACAAGCGTCCGGTCCAATGACCTGGTCAGCACAATTTGTCTTGCGCGTGTTAACTCCTCCCGGGGCTAAGTGGCAGCCGTCCTCGGATTTCCCCAAATGTGCTGTTTGTTCTATTCGGCGTTTAAGGGCCAAGTGTCGACGAACTATCCAAAAGCCGAGATAACACAACAAGACAAGGGCAAGAGTAAGACAGTTCTCGAAAGCTGGTCACATTGATTTGTGACGTGACGGACACCGCAGGTTTTTTCCTAAGGACGCCTCGACGGTTTACGTATCGTGTGCCATTCAGGGTAATGTAGTCGTCGTAGGTTGCCAGGTGTGTGCCAGAAACCAGCTGACTGATGCCATTATTATCTTCGACCTTGATGGTTGCGTCATTGATAATAATAAGGCCTTCGTCAACCACTGTAATCGGTTCTAGATGTCCAGGGCGAGTGGCACAGTGTGCAATGGAGCCGGACACCAGTTGTTGGGCGCAAGTTGTGTTCTGCAACCTCTTGCAGAAAGTGGAGCTTGTAGCGGCTTTGCACCCAGAGACGGCGAAGATTTGCACACCGCAATCGGCTACCGTGCTGTTTTCTAAATCTAAGATTATTTTTTTACGCTGAACGGGAAAAACATTAATTTTTTTGCAGACTAACTTAGGTTTAGGATATTTGATCAAAAAGTGTAACATATCGTTATTTTGAAAGGCTTTAATATTGGCTACACCTAAAATGTCTGCTACGCTAACATTTGTGAAGTGCTCATTTGCTATTTCTTTGACGTCTACGCTGTCCAGAATGAGGGGGCTAATTATATTTACTTTTGCTAGTGTTATGGATAATATTAGGTCTTCCAAGTTAGTAATAATTATTCTATTTTTCGCTAAAATGGTTGCATATAAATGTTCATAATCCGCGTCTTCCTTTTTATGAATTGAGTTCAAAGTCTTTGTAATTTCATTAAGTCGTGTTTGAAATTTGGTATTTATTTCAACTTGTCTGTTTTCGTTTTCTATTAACTGTCCTTGCCGAAACTTAATCTGTTCCAAGTCGTCAAAATCCGGTGTACCGGCCACTACCTTCAGTGCAGTTCCCAGCAAGTTTATGCTACGAGCGTGTCTGTGGTGAACCTTCAGTGTGTCTATTAGTGATTCTATATGTCCGAGGTCCGTGCTGAGTAGGTTTTTCAT
Organism: Drosophila borealis; assembly: GCA_035045885.1. Lineage (NCBI taxonomy): Eukaryota > Metazoa > Arthropoda > Insecta > Diptera > Drosophilidae > Drosophila > Drosophila borealis. The sequence goes on along the minus strand of JAWNOR010000336.1, from coordinate 462,371 downwards.
ATGGTCCTTAGTGAATAAGTTTAGTGTCTTTCTAGTCTCGTCGGCGTAGGTTTCGTATGACGTAATGTTCGTTGTATGTCCTAGGTAGCCGTACTCGTCCCAAATAGTCACGTCTCCGTCCGTTACGGGAATGTAGTCAGCGTGAGAGTAGTCAGTAAGTCTTGATGTTGCAGTCGTTAAAGTCATTAACGTCAGTTTCAGTCCGAGCAAATATCCCAAGCTGTAACGAAATTAAAGTGTGATATATCTAAGTTTTAAACCAGGTAAGAATAAAATGTAAAATACAAAAAAAGTATTAGGTAGTCAAAATAAAAGGTAAAACCAAAAATATAAAGTAATTCCAAATAAAATGTAAAGTTTAAAAAAATATTAAGTACGGGGATTATTTTAGGCTGTATTTATGGACCACCCTCCCTTTTATAAGAACCGTTGTGCCCAGATCTGCTTCTATTATTTCTTCTGAGCATAAGGGTGATAGCTTATTTCCTAATCTTTTATTTGATTTCAACAATACCTTCTCCCCTACTTGATAGGTTTTATGGGCTCTGTTTTTGTTCGTTTGCTCGAGACTTTTTTCCTGTGCTAATTTAATTTTGTTTTCAATGTGGGCTGCGAGTTCTATGGGAGTTGAGTGAATAACTTCTATTGGTTTTTTTCCTGTCACGGAGTGTATTGATCTGTTATATTTTATAGTCGCAAGGAGAATTATGTCCACAGTGTCTATTAACTGTTTTTCTAATTTCAGGCAACGACCTATTTCTCCAAGCGTACTATGAAAACGCTCGACCTGTCCGTTAGAGGTACTATGTAAGGGAGGCGCATTTGAAATCTGAATGTCAAAATTATTTGTTAGGACTGATCTAATAGTTTCCGAGTTCAGCGATTTTTCGTTATCGCAATATATTGTTTTTGTCTTCGGAAACAGGTTTACTAGTTGTAAAATCGGGGCTTTAATATCTACGATTGCGCGTGATTGAATAGCTTGCACCACTGCAAACTTAGAAAATTTGTCAACACAAGTCAAAAAGTATTTCCTATCTGTAGAATAAACATCAACATGCAGTATTTCGCCTGCATATGACGGTATTGGGGTTTTGCCTATTGCTCGTTTGACGGGATGGCGGTTATATTTCCCTATAGCGCATATTCTGCAATTTGCGGCTATTTCTGTTGCTAATCGCCGCATTTTTGGGAAAAAATAATCCCGAAGTATCTGTTTCACATTTTCTTGGGCTGCGCGATGAGCTCGATTATGTTCTATAGTGGCGATTTCTCTTTGTTCTGTGTTGTTGGTAATATCTGTGACAATATTCTTGCAATATCTGAACACGGTGGAGGGAAACATTTCGACTAGCCTGTGTTGAATAAAAGCTAGTATAGGCAATTCACAAAGTATTGCATTGACGACATCTGCTTTTATTACGTCTTGCAAAGTTTGCAAGAGAGTGTTTCGGTCAGAGAAATTAACAATGTGCCTAACCTTTTCCTTAAAAAGAATAACCGTTTTTACTGTGGGTATGCTACTCTCTTCAATGATTATCTGATTCCGAAAACAATTAACCGGTTTATCAGTTGCCTCGATAGTGTATGTCAGAGACTCTTCGCTGTGCATTGTGGCAGCGTCTGAATCTATAGAGTCTTCGAGGGAATTTACATTCTGGCGGGACAGGGCGTCTGCCACGAAATTCTCTTTGCCTGGCTTGTAAATAATGTTGGCGTTATGCTCGTCAATAAAGGCTTTCCAGCGTTTTATTTTCGCATTTGGGTTTTTGTCTGACGCTGCGAATGTCAGGGGTTGGTGATCCGTGAAGATATTCAAGTTTCTGACTCCGTACAAATAATTTCGGAGGTTTTTTAAAGCCCATACAATGGCTAGAAGTTCTCTTTCGTTTGTGGCAAAGTTTTGTTCATTATCGCGCAATGTTCGCGAAATCAGTGTAATGGGGCGCCCGCCCTGAGACAACACAGCTCCGAGACCATGGCCTGACGCATCTGTCGTTAGGTCGAATGGCTTTTTGAAGTCAGGATACGTTAGTATCACATCTTCGGAAGCTAGTACTTCTTTCAGCCTGTTAAAAGCTTCGAGTTGGTTTGGTGCCAATTCAAGGTTAACTTTTCTTGAATGGTTGGCACTAATCTTGCCGTTTTCGCCTTTTAGGACGTCCGTTAGGGGTCTCGCGATAGAGGCAAATCCTGCTATAAAGCACCTATAATAACTAGCCAGTCCCAAAAATGACCTGAGACCGAACAGTGTTTTTGGGGGCTGAAAATCCTTAATGGCCTGTACCTTTGCAGGTGATGTTTGTATTCCACCTCTGCTCACAATGAATCCCAGATACTCTACGCTCTTTTTGAAGAACTTAGACTTTTCTTGGGAGACCCTCATGCCTGCGTCACGAAGGTTTCTCAAGACCCATTCAATGTGTTTTATGTGGTCTTCCTTATTTTTGGAGAAAATTATTACGTCATCTACATAGACGTAGCAAGTTTTCCCAATTTGATCCCGGAGAACATCATCTATTGCTCTCTGGAACATGCTTGGAGCATTTTTTAACCCAAAGGGGAGTCTGCAAAATTCATACTTCCCATTGTTGACAGAAAATGCAGTCTTCTCTCTGTCCTTTTCCGCCAATTCTATTTGGTGGAAGCCCGATTTGAGGTCCAATGTTGTGAAATATTGGGCGTCACCCAAGTTAGACAGTATTGTCGAAATGGTTGGGATCGGGTACTTGTCGTCTGTTGTCTTTTGGTTCAATTTACGGAAATCGATTACTAATCGCTTGAGTTTATGGCCTGTTTCATCGACACCTTTTTTGTCGACGACCCACAGAGGGTTGTTGTAAGGCGATTTGGACGGTCTTATAATGCCATTCGCTAGAAGTTGTTTAACTTCTGCATTGACAAATTCGGATACGCCCATTGGGTATGGATACAACTTGGAATACACTGGTTCGCCATCCGTACGGATAACGGCGACAGTGTTTATGTTGTAGGGTAGGGACTCATTAACGTCTGCAAATGCCATAATCGTCTGGTCTATCATTTTATTAAAAGATTCCCTGACTGCGGTGGGAACGTCCGCATCATCGATTTGTATAAAATTTACATTTTGGCATTTAGAGAAATTTATCGGTTCCGAACCGTGGTCGTACCTTAAAATATTTTTTGTAAGGTCGATATTTGCATTTACCTGTTTTAATAAATCGAGGCCAATTATGCCGTCGAATTCCTTAAGGTCTTTCAAAATAAAGAAATATGTCCTTACGTTAAATAAATGAATGGGCAATTTCTGCTCAATTTGTGTCCGTGTAAGGACTTTACTTGAAATGGTGTGTCAACGGGTACAAAATGTGATAATATGTTAAGGGGTTTTATATAATTTTTGGATGCGCCCGTATCAATAAGGAGCTTAATGGTATAACCTGCTACTGTACGTGTGATGTACGGAAGCAGGGAGCTACCCCTAAAAAATTACAAGTTTCAGCCTCAGACAAATCATCGTCAACTGCTGTTGCTTCCGATTGCGAATGATTTTCGTAATCATCGTTACTTCTCTCTTGAGGCAAATGGTTTAATTTTTGCTGACTTCGCATTGATTGGTCACTATATTTTTGGGATTGTTTGCCATTCTGTGCCTGAGTTGGCTGCCTAAAACGCGAAGATGAGTCTACCTCCATCGGTTCAGGACCTTGTCCCTGTGTTTTCTGATTGTGAAAGCGTTGCTTTGAACTACCTGCTTTCTGTTGTCCCTGTTTTTCTTTTTGCCCTTTTTGGAAAACTGGACTCTTTTCCTGAAAATTATAATCGTTTTCCTGCTGACGTGAGCCCTGGGAACGTTGGCCAATTGATTTGTGAGATTTTTCCTCAGTGTGTTTTGCATAGTTTGCCATAAAAATGCCTCGTTCGTTACTTGATTCTGCCTCCTGTGCTAATGCTAGGGCTGTTGGCAGATCGCGCGGCTGAGCCGGAAAAACGGCCCACTTAATTGACTTTCTAAGTCCCGAAACGAACGTGTGGAGCGCGTCGATTCTATATTTTTCGTTTAAAATCGCTGCTGAGGCTGGGTCATAAGTCATGAGTGTTTTATTTGTTAGTAGAGTTAAGTTTCGTTCTACGTCCTCATAGTATTTCAAGAGGGGCAAATCACCCTGTCTTAGGATACTAAGGTTCTGTTGTATCACATGTACCGGTGTTTTGTCGGCATACGTGAAATCTAATCTTGCAATAATTGCTTTAAAATTAAGTACTGTGTTAAAAGATGCAAGCACTGCATCTGCTGGGCCTCTTATTTTGTTTCGAATAATGGCTATGGCTTGATAATGCCTAGAACTCCCATTGTAGGATTCAAAAACTTTGTAGGCTGTGATAGCCGCTTGTCTCCATGAGACGTAATTGTCCTGTTTCCCGTCAAATTCAGGAAGAGACTTTACTATGTCTAGCGGTTCGTCGCAACTTTTCCCTCGAATAATTTCGGTAGCTTGGCAAATTTCTACTTCTGGCGCGACCGCCCTAAGACTATTTAACTGTTGGGTGACTGCTGCTAATTTTTGCTCAAATAACTGTGCTTGACAGGCAAGGCTTGCACGCATCTGCTCTTCCAGACTTTTTAGCTGTTGTTCACTCATATTGTTATTTGTCCTGTTTTCTCGGTATGAAGGTATCAGTTCTTCGTCGCTACTGTCTGTCCGTCTTCTTACTCTAAACATCAAGTCCCAGAATATTTGTCGAGCAGTGAACTTTTATATGGTATTTTATATGTTTTTACGGGATTTGTAAAAATAATTTATTTATTTTTTTTTCTATTTTTTGTATTTATAAAAATATGTACAAAAAAATTTTTTATTTATAAGAATTTTACACAACAATTTTTTGGTTTATAAAAATTCTGCACAAATTTTTTGATTTATAAAAACCTTATGCAAATTTTTGATTTGTAAAAAATTTTACACACATCAAGTTTCTAACCAAGTTAAAATAAACAGAAAATTTTTTTTAACTGGTTCACCCTAATTCTGGACACACGTTGCTAGACAACTTTTATACTTTATTTTTAGCAGACAAAATGAGCACTCCACTTACATGAATTTCATATTTCCGCGTCTGACAAAATGCTAGCAGCTGTTGGTGGCCGATGCGGGGTGCAGCGCAGTTATGTAGTTTTTCGTTGATTATAGCTTTCGCTGGTCAAATGTTGAAATTTCCTTTAGTTTTGTTTTTTAGAGTTTGTATAGCGGCGTTTGCAATACGATTTTTTATTTATTTATTTAATTTAATTTTTTTTGTGTTTATTTGTTAATTGTCACCGCGGCGTTGGCATCACGATGTAATTATTACTGATTTTCGATTTTAATCGTGGGTACTTCGACCGTTGGGCGCCAGTAACAAGTTCCCGAGTTTCGATATAAAATATTTATTAGGCTCAACTGAGCACTTGAGTTTCCAATTAAGAACTAACTTAAACATAGTTCAGCTCCTGACAACGTAACCCATGGCTCGCGGCAGCGCTGGAGCATAGCCCATGGTTCGTGGCAGAGCCGGCAGCAGAACGCTGACTTGGCGCCTCGTGACCGTTCTTGCGGCGATCACTCGACGCAGGCATGCGGGTGTCAGGTTCCGTTGGCAACTTATTTGCACAAGCGTCCGGTCCAATGACCTGGTCAGCACAATTTGTCTTGCGCGTGTTAACTTGTATGCAGACGCTTACAATGTCAATAAATGCATAAACTTGCAATTTTGAGAATTTTTAGGAAGTTCGGGACATTTAAGGCGTTAAATGTCATAAAAAAGACTGCCTGTCATAAAACACTTTCACCAAACTTTTTACAATGTTTTTTTTACAATAAATGCATAAGCATTGGCAGTTTTGGACATTTAAGGCGTTAAATGTCATAAAAAAGACGTTAGCAGAATTGTAAGTAAAATTTTTATAAGCCCGCTGAAAATTGACCTCTGCAAGTATCGAAAGTACGGGCGGAGCATTAGTTGACAGCAAACAACGTAACCGAGCGGTCTTGTCGAGCGAATTACATAGTTTCTTCAACTTTTCATGCGTTTTATCAAATCTTCGTAATTTAACTAACAATGTGGGTTTTCCTGAATAATATGACAACATTTCACTTTTTCACTTGGTGCGGAGAATGATAGTATGGATATTACATTTGGTCCAACCTGTTTGAAAAAGGAACAAAATGAATTATATTACTGAAATCGCGCTTTTCACCTTTTTTCAATTTGTGATTTGATCTTTTTCTACTTTCTGCCGCTTGTTGGTGCTCTATACGTTATTAATCTAAATAACTCTCTTTTAACATTTGGCTGCGTTATTACCGTAGATGCAAATTACGGCAAGTCAATCGAGCATACCTTGTTGGCTATGTGATAATGTCGTGCATTCTAAATGTGCCGGTTACACTGGCTTAGTGGGGGATGCTATTGCCAAACGAAATGGTTTGCACTATAGCTGCGACTAGTGTAGGGAGATTGACGGTGAAATGCGGGCTTTTATGCGTCAGACCAAGAGTGGCTTTAGGGGTCTGATTATTGGTTTTGGTAAACTAAACGATCAGCTCACAGCCCTGGATACCCAATTTAACTGCCTAAAACTGTTGGATACGTCTCCAGGGCCTAAAAAAGCCCACTCCATGTGATTTGCCGTTGCCTAATACCCTTCAGCCTCCACCTGCAATTCAGCAGCCTACTACGCCGATTACACAGCAGCTCATCTCGTTTGTTACCCCGGTAGCTGCGAGATCTGCTGTGGACACTGGTTCTGTCCCAAAATGTGTGACATCGGCACGAGAAAAACCAGTCGAATTATCCGTGTCGTCCGCTGTCGTAGAAGTTCCGAAAGGGCGACAGCAAAAATTAAAATTACAGCTGCCGCTAGAAGGCTCGTCATCCGGACTACCGGCTGTTTTAGGCACTACAGCTAATAGTGTTCACACCTACCTAACTGTGGCGACTAAGCCTCTAGCGGGTGTTCCACCGAAAAGACATATTTTTGTTTCTAGGCTTGCCCCTCACTTCTCATCTGATGATGTAAAAGCCTTTATACATGCAAAAATTCAAGGCCCAGGTATAACGGTGGAGAAATTTAAGTTCGCCTATGAAAGGGATATGGCATCCCTTAAAATAAGTGTTCCGCCAGAAATATTTACTAACATTTGTTGTAAAGAGTTTTGGCCGGAACACTTAATAGTCAAAGAATATAAGGCCAATAAGAAAAATCGGACTCCGATTTTATTACCATCGGTTTCTAGTGGCGCATCAACTTTAGTTGCTGCGTCAAAAAACTCTTAAATCTAAACGTGTTGACCTGTATTTAGATTCTCTTGCTTTTAATTTTTAAATTATCGCTTTTACTGAGACCTGGCTGAAGCCAGACATCTCAGACTCTTCCATTTTTACCTTCCCATCTCAGAGATTGAGTTGGTGGCTGTGAGAGTTGTATTTGGAAGTTTTTCTATCTTTATTTCATGTTCATATATACCCTCTATTATTAAACTTGTCCATTAAGCAAACCCATCTTAATGATATTAAATCTATCTCCTCCCTAGTTTCTGATAGGGACGTTTTAGTAGTTCTAGGAGACTTTAATCTCTCTGATGGCGATTAGTCATCGCCATCAGAAACAAACTTTCTGTTGCCGTCTTCGTCAAACGAATTTATTGATGGTATACATGAGATGTCCTTTCGGCAGGTTAATCGTACGCAATTTAAGAAACAGATCTCTTGATTTAATTTTCGTGTTGGATTCGTTCGACAGTGTTGTGCACAGGATTAATCCGCTTACGCTTCCTGAAGACCCTTTTCATCCATCTTTGGATATGGTCATTGATCTACCAGCCCGAGTCCCTATCAAGTAATCGGAATTAGCTGAACGTGTCCGTTGTTTTCGAAAGGCTGATTTTCATAAGCTGAATGATTTTATTCTGCAAGCCGACCGGTCCCATTTGTACAATTGTGCAGACATTGACGTTGCCATTAAACTATTTAATGATACCCTGTACTCGTTTTTTGATGTCTGCGTTCCTCTTGATCACCCAGCGAGGCCTGATAGGCCTCCCAGGTCCTCAAGTGAACTTATGAGATTAAAAAATGTGAATTCGAGGTGTTATAAAAAGTTTAAGATATCGGGAAAAAACTCTGATTTCTCCCGCTATGCCTCCAATTTTCTCATAATCTATGACATTTTTTATCTTTGTCAATTCTAAACGAAAGACATCTATTTTGCCTTCTTCGGTTAAGTTTGCAGATGAGAGGACGAATACTGATCCAGGCATAGCCGATCCGTTTGCAAACTTTTTTCAAACTACCTACTCCTCCTCTAGGTATAATTCAAATCAGCCTTATCCTTATCAGTTACATTATTACGGAAAGTTCGCTTCTTAGCGACCTTAACACCATCAATCCGGTTTACTCACCGGGCCCTAATGGTGTTCCTGCTTGTGTGCTCACATACTGTGCTGCAGCATTATGTTAACCTGTGTTAAAACTTTTTGAATTGTCCGTAAACACTTCATCGTTTCGACCATTTGGAAGGAATCATACATTATCCCTCACCAAAAGAAAGGGAGTATATCAGATGTCGAAAACTATAGAGGTATTTCCAAACTATCCGCTATACCTATAGCTTTTGAGAGAATAATAACATCTCAACTGCAACATTTATGGAGTTCTATCATTTCACCTTCCCAGCATGGGTTCATGAAGCGCAGATCTATAACCACTAACCTTCTTGAGTTTACTTCGCTTGTAATTGATGGGCTTAAGAAAAGGATGCAGACTGACGTCATCTACACTGTTTTCTGTAAGGAATTCGACTCTGTCAACCACTCCTTGCTGCTTCATAAATTATGCCTTCTCGGCTTCCCAGTCAATCTTTTGAACTGGATTTCAGAGTATTTGCGTGACAGAACCCAAAAGGTTCTTTTCAGAAATTCATTTTCTAAACGTATTCTGGTGACTTCCGGTGTTCCTCAAGGTAGTCATCTTGGCCCGCTATTCTTTACTGTTAACATTAATGACCTTCCCTCACTCTCGAGTACTAATGTATGCTGACGATGTGAAGTTATGCCTTACATATAAAGATGTGACATCATGTTATCTCTTACAAGATGACTTTAATGCGGTTCAGGCTTGGTGTCTAGCCAACCTCTTAAACTTAAACTGCTCCAATTGGTTTCTTACATCGTTGATAGCTTACCGCTCGAGCGTGTAACAGTTCTTGTAATCAAGTTAATGATCTAGGTGTCATCCTTGATCATAAACTTAAATTCGACTCTCATGCTAAGACCGTGGTCAATAAGGCCAGAATTGTTTTGGGTTTCATCAAGCGATGGTCGAAGGAGTTTGACGATCCGTACACGACAAAAACCCTTTATATATCTTTGGTACGACCTATACTTGAGTATGCCTCATGTATCTGGTCACCACAGTACTCTATCCACCAAGACAGAATTGAATCTGTTCAGAAACAATTCTTGTTGTTTGCCCTTCGTGGCTTTACTTGGGATCCTCGTGTGCGGTTACCGTCATACTCCAGCAGACTTCTGATGATTAACCTTCCTTCCTTAACTAATCGTAGAACCATGCTGGGTGTAATATTTATCCATAAGTTAATTACCGGTGAAATTGACTCTTCTGTGTTAACTAGCCAATTAAATTTTTCTATCCCTACTAGACTAACACGTAATTTTACACCCTTATCGATTCAAATTTGCTCAACTAATTATGCCTTGCATGAACCGTTCAGGGTTCTCTGTGATGACTATAACAAGCATTACAGAGTATTCTGCTCGGAGTCTTCTCTTCCTCGTATAAAGTCTTCTATTCTAAACTATTTAGCTAGTACATAGTCTTATTTTTATCTGTAATTGTATATGTGCTCGTAGTTTATACTCGTAGTTTGTGTTCGTTTTTATTTTTTTTTACTTCGCAACTCGTGTCGTACGTTACACGACTGCGCCCCAGTGGATATTTGTCTGATAAAAGTTTTTTGTTTATTTGGCGATAATCGACTACTAAACCCCATCTTTTCTCCTTTGAATTTGGGAGAGATTTCTTAAGTACCAAGTGAAGTGGGCTATTGTATGCTGAGATAGATGGTTCTACTATACCATCTTTTATTAGTTTTTCGACCTGCCTGTTAATTTCTAGCTTTTGTGTTTCTGCAATTCTGTAGTTTTTAATATATGGGTGTTTTGTCTGCTTATCTTAATTTTTGTTTATAAAAATTATTACTTGAAATTGCTTCTGTTTCTAGACCAAATATGTCACTGTATTTGGTACATAATTCAGTAAGTAATTCACATACATAATGATTTATGTAATAGCGGCACATGTATTTGATAATTAAGTGATTCTGGTTTCATGATGAATTCATCATGTTGGTAATCTATTATGAATTTCTATTGAATTTTCTGATAGTGTCGAGTCCAAGAATTCGATCGCATGATATGGGAAATTCATTGTGGACTATTTTGAAATTGAGACTGATTAGGAAGTAATCGAAAAGTAGATCAATTGTGGATTGTCCAATTGACCCTATTGTTCCCTGTCCGATTCCTGTGATACTTGTTTTGTAGTCTTGATTTATATTTGAATCTGCTTTATTGTTCTTTAAAATTGAGACAAGGGGGTTTGTTGGTTTTCCGAGTTACCTTGTGTAACTCTTAGGAGAGATCAAAAGTAAAAAGAAATTATCGTTTTTTATAATTTATCTAAGTCGTTTGCACGACTCCTATAATTTTTCTTTAAGCACCTATTGTGCACTTTGTATAATTTGAAGAAATAGTTAATGCACATTAGCACTACGATAATTACAATGAGAACTGTTATTTTTATTAAGTCTGGTGTTTCCACCTCAACTTTATTAATGACGTTGGCGGTGGAATCCACCGTCTTTGTGTCTATGGGATTGGTGGGCCAAGGGAGATGATTATGGAGTGTGAATAATACCTCCGTTTTTGACATATACAAATTTGAATAAATGACTTGAAATTTAAAAATTTGAATAATTAACTTATGATATTAAAATCAAAACAATTTTTTTTAATATTTTGCTTCCAATATATTTCGGTTGCACATCGGTAAACCGTCTTCAGGGCACTATCACCAAGATACAAAAGACAATTAACAATTAGAATACAATAAATTAAACATTATTTCGAACATTTTACATACATTATTTTACACGTCTGCGCTTTTTGACGTGGAGATTGATACTGAGTCTGTTAGGCTGTTTAAGAGGTGTCTGTACAAGTGAGCGAAATTTTCTGTGTCTGTGTCTGTGTGTCTGTTGTATATGTGTGTGGTTGCTTTTCATACAATGGGTCATAAGTGCTGTTTTCTGTTTATTATTTGGATGTGTAAATTTGAAGTCCGCTTTATGTTGACTAATCCTTGTTTTTAGCTTCGATTGTATTTTACCTATATAGACACTATTGCACTTGTTGTTGTTTTCCCCGCCACATGGTATTTGGTAAACGACGTTGCTTTAGTCGATCATCGGCATTTTCGACTTTATCTTGTTGAAGATTTTTGTATTGTATTCGTAGGTTTGTGTGCTACTTTTATATCTTGTTTGTTATAATAGTCTGAGTTTGTGAGGCGTTCTGATAATCGTGATACATATATTAGGGATTTGTATATTTTAGCAGGTTCTGTTGGCTTTTTTCTTTCGATTTGTCGTCTTATTAATAATGTTTTGATTATATTTGGTGGGAAGTCAGTTTTTTTGATTTCATGTTCAATTTCTTTGTGGTATATTGTGTCCGATATGTTAATCATTCTATTCATACAGCCGAGTGCTGTATTGATTATCATACTCTTTGGGTGTTTTGAATTGAAGTTGAGTATTCGTCTGGAGGCTATGGGTTTCTTATACAACTTTATTTTCAGTGTGTTGACAATCCGCTTACAATAGAGTCTAAAAATGGTGATTTCCCGTCTTTTTCTAATTCCATGGTAAATTTAAACTTTTTGTGGAAGGAATTCAATTCTTTTAGAATTTTCTGCACTTCTATTTTGTCAGTTATGGCATAAAGGTCATCTACATATTTGGTCAAGAGTCTTGGTTTTATTTTTAATTTATCTGTAATCTTGTCCAACAGTTCCTTCATTATTATATCCGCGATTACTGTGGAGGCCGGTGATCCCATTGGCATTCCTTTACGTTGTGTGTATATTTTGTCTTCGTATTTAAAATATCTGTTTTCTTGAATGCAGAATCTAACTATGTCCATAAATAGTTGTTTTGGAATACTCGTGTGCTCTTCTAATTTGGTCCATTTTTGTCTTTTTGTGACAAGTGCTTATTCTATTGGTATGCTGGGAAACAAGGATACTACGTCAAATGATACTAATGCTTCTTTTTCTCTAATATGAGAATGTTAGCTCTGTCTTTTAAATCCACCGCGTTCTTGCTGTTGTACCTGGAGTCCATTGTCCATTGTTGAGGTACCGCTGTTGTTGTAGTCATCTTATTTCTTTCGTCCTTTGAAATAAGACCCATCCTGAATAATTGTGACACGAAGTTGTTATTCTTTGTCTGTAGTCTTGATATCGGATCCTGTCTCAGTGTTCTATACGCGCATAAGTCGTCTAAAGTATTTGTCATTTTATTTTTTTATCATCCACATCCATTGTTACGGGTTTGTTGCCCTTATCCGAAGATAGAATTTTAATATTTATATTTTCTTTTAATAATTTTCGTGTCTGTTCCACTGTGTCCAGTATTGCTCAGTCCCTAGTGTTTTGGTTGTTCTTAGTTTTATGCTCTTTGACTAACACAGAGAACTTTGTGCGAGCCGACTCTTGTGTTTCCTTTTCTTTAATAGTTTGTACTAGCTCCTCACCGTCTGCGATGTATTTCAAGAGAGTAAAATCTCTTTTGCTGGTTAGGAGAGGGAACTTCGGCCTTTTGAGAGTTACGCCTCTACGTTTCTTTTGTTTACGAACCACCTTCTTTGAGTGTTGTTGTCCGCTAAGGCGAGGTTCCGTTAATCTCGTAACTTATCGTGTTTCGTTTCTTGTCTTTCCTTATGTGTTGTTATTTTGTTTTCTATATTTCTCTCGCTCTCAAAAAACGCGTTTGCGTCATCTGTGGTAATTAGTCATTTTTGTCCAAGAGTATTTTGCCAACAGAACATGCTAAAATATACAAATCCCTAATATATGTACCACGACTATCAGAACGCCTCACAAACTCAGACTATTATAACAAACAAGATATAAAAGTAGCACACAAACCTACGAATACAATACAAAAATTCTTCAAAAAGATAAAGTCGAAAATGCCGATGATCGACTAAAGCAACGTCGTTTACCAAATAACAAGTGCAATAGTGTCTATATAGGTACAACAAAATCGAAGCTAAAAACAAGGATTAGTCAACATAAAGCGGACTTCAAATTAACACATAAAAATAATATACAGAAAACAGCACTTATGAACTGTTGATGCCAGTTCAATGCTAGTCTTAACGGAGCATTGACTGAGCCTTACTCAGTGACAGAGAGTGTCTCTCAGTGAGAGAGACTCACTCAACGAGTAAGACTCGCTCTAACATAGGATCCAAATTACGCTCAGTACTCTCCCCACGATCTCCACTCCACCTCAACAGCTTTGACATACGAAAATGCAAATCACTTCAAATGTATAGTTCATTATATGCAGCCGAAAGTTTCTAATAAAGTGCCACTACCAAATAATCATACTGATTTTCAAAGAACACCTGAAGATTACTTATTTGACGCCTCCCCCAAAAACATTGATCCTTCGAACCGGATTTTTATATCAACCGTTCGCCCCTACACAAGTTTTTGGCACAAGATAAGTAATTATACACTTTATTTCCCATATATATATATATATATACATTCGGCAACATCCGCCATATTTTTTCGCCATACTTTTTTTCCACAAATAAGTGATTGGCAATTTTCCGTAGCCCCAACCGTAAGAGCTAGGGAGTTGAAATTTTCACTGTAGTTACCTTATGTGATGTAGGTGCACGTTAAGACGGGGTTTCGAGAAATTCCACCCGCAATTGTGGAAAAATCGCGAAAAACGTTTGCATGTAACTTTTTTGTTTACCATCCGATCGGCCTCAAACTTATTTTCAAAGATCTTTGTTCAAATTCATTTGAGGGGTGTTTCACACTTTTAGGAAAATCCATTCCTCCTTGGTGGAAATGGAGGTCAAAGATTTGGTGGGTGACGTTCAAACTTAATTTCAAAGCTCTACATAAGAACAATTCCACCCGCAACAGGGGTAAATTGGCGGAAAACGGTTGCATGAAAGTTTTTTGATTACCATCCGATCGGCCCCAAACACAAAGCACAAGAGACTAGTCCGATTTCCACGCGAGCTAACACCAAAACGTCCCAAAATATGACAGACGCGGCCTTGATCAAGTTTATTGCTATCACTGATAGACTTAGTCAGTTTGAGGCATAAATAAACACTCCTGAAGGAGCTGACCCGTCTCAAGTGCAAGTGCGAGCCTTGTGGGACAAGGTTGAAAAAGAGTGCGAGGTCGGCTCTGCTGTAATCTCAGAAGCCGGTTCAATGGAAACCATTGCAGTCATGCAGTCCAAGTATGACTACTGCTACTCAGTATATGAGAGATGCGCCGCAAACTAAGCGAGCAAATCGATACTGCTAATGTCTAAAATAGACCGTCCGCCCAGTCCGCCATTCCGACATATGCTCCCACCGGCTGTCGCTTACCTCCTTGCGACACAGAAATCTTTAGCGGAGATTATATACGTAGGCTCACATTTCGAGACCTCTTTACCGCAATCAACATAAATAATCCTAGGTTATCAGAGGTTGAGAAATTATTCCATCTCAATGCGAAAACCAGCGGAGAGGCTCAGGCGATTGTGTCGATGTCACCTTTGACAAACGATGGCTTCCGATCAGCCTGGGCCAATCTGACTGAGCGTTTTGAGAACCGAAGACTGTTAGTCAACAGCCAGCTCAAGGTTCTTTTCAACCTGCAGCCAATCTCCCAAGAACGGCAATAGAGGAACTTCAGAGCACCATTCAAGGTTGCTTAACAGCTCTGGAGTTATCCGAGATTAACATAGAAAACTGGGAATGTATCCTCGTGTTCCTATGCACCTCCAAATTTCCAAAATTAACATTCTCCTTACGGGAACAGTCCATCTCGAGAAAAAATGACAACTCATCTTGGCTTGAGATGAACGCCTGTCTCTTAGAACGCTATCGCACTCTAGAGGCGATAGAAGAGCAACTCCAGCGCACTCTAGAATTGTTCGCACAGAACCTCCTACCATAAAAAGGCTTAATTCATTTGAGAATAAGGTCGCAAACAAGCCGCAAGCTTGCAAATTGTGCTCCCGGGAGAACCACCCTATCCGTCTGTGCCCACGATTTCTCCAAATGCCCGTCAGCGAACGGCCAACTGTTTCGCTAGGGGTCATCAGTTAAGGGATTGCACAAGTGCTCACAATTGTTTTACGTGCAAGGGTCGTCACAATACACTTTTGCTCCGTAATGACACTCCACGATTGACCCCTGCGGTTGTTTCCATCCCACAAGCAGCTTTCTCCAATCACTCCATACAGTCCACTCCATCCCAACAAACAAATGTTCAAAATTATGTTGCAATTAACGCCCATGGTGTTCTTCTAAGCACGGCTGTCATATATGTTCGCCATTTGGGTGTAAATTATACAGCTCGTGCACTAATCGACTCGGGATCAGAGGCAACATTTATTTCCGAGCGACTCTTCCACCTGATAAAGCTGCCGTACAAATCCGTATAGGCACAAGTATCGGGATTGAATCAAGCTGTTGCAGCCAAGCCTCGCAAGCTCTGCTATTTTAATATTGGCTCTCCTTCCAAGCCCCTCATCCAAATCGAGGCATCAGCCTACGTCCTACCACATTTGGCAGGGAATCTACCATCATGTACGATCCCCCAAAACTTATTGAGAACCCTGTCAAACCTCCAGCTGGCTGACCCTAATATCCACAGGAGTTCGCAGATGGATGTGCTGATTGGCGCTGATATCCTACCGTCCATACTAACAGGCGGCTCCCTTCCTAATATATGTGGCACGTTGCTGGGTCAGGAAACCATTTTCGGCTGGATTCTAACCGGCTCAGTTTCAAATACCGCATCTAATGCGATCTCGTCCTTCTCAACTCGCATATCTGTATTTCAAGAAGAACAATAAGACAGTATTCTCACGAAATTTTGGGAGGTGGAGGACATTCCAGTCAAACTGGTAAAGAGCTCCGATTCTTTCTGTGAGAGTACTTTTATCCAAACAACAAAGAGGAATGAGAATGGCAGATATGTAGTCACCCTACCTTTTCGGGAACCTAATCACATAGACTTGGGACATTCAAGATTTTTTGCACTTGCTCAGTTTCTAAGGAATAAGAATCGTTTAAAAAGAAGCCCGCCTTTGAAAGAGCAGTACGACTCCGTGATTCGGGAGTACTTTGACTTTGGTCATATGACGCAAGTCTCTTCAAACAGCAACCCCAATAATTTTTTTTTGCCGCATCATGCTGTTTTTAAGCCCGACAGCACCACCAAAGGTTCGCGTTGTGTTTTACGCCTCCAGCTCGTCTTCCAATGGCTTAAGCCTAAATGACATCCTACACATAGGACCTGTAATCCAATCCGATCTGACGATTCAGATATTAAAGTGGCGGTTCTAACGCTACGTTTTCAATGCCGATATAACTAAGATGTATCGGCAAATCCTGGTCGATCCAGCACATACACCCTACCAGCGAATACTTTTTCGCAATAAGAACGAAGAACTTTGCGACTTCGAAATCAACACAGTAACCTTTGGGGAAAACTGTGCTCCATACCTCGCAATTCGGGTCCTCCATCAACTTGCTCGTGATATACAAGAACAATGTCCGATCGCATCCTATATAATTGAGAATTATATGTATGTCGATGATGTTCTAGCAATTTCAGACATTGCAAAACTCCGCACGGCACTCAACACAGCCGGGTTCCCTCTGAGAAAGTGGACATCAAACACAAAGGAAGTGTTAACAGAAAAAAACAAGAGACCACTTACTGTGTGCGAATTTCTTAGAAATCGAAGAGGCTAGCGTCGCCAAAATGCTAGGCATTCGATGGCAAGCCACAACAGATCAGTTTTTCTTTGCTTCTTCCAAAATTGTATCTCAGCCTTCGTTCACTAAACGTGAAGTACTATCTCAGATTGCGAAACTGTTCGAACCTGCTGGATGGCTAGCACCTTCGATAGTTCGAGCAAAGATTTTCACGCAAGAGATCTGGCTTCAAGAATTGGGGTGGGATGATTCCCTGCCGGAAGATCTCGTTCAACGTTGGCATGAATTCCTAACCGATTATCCCTCTCTCGAAGAAATCCGTATCCCAAGATAGGTAAATTTTCATCCAATGGCAAAGGTGTAGTTCCATGGCTTCTGCTACGCGTCCCAGCGCGCATATGGTGCTGCACTTCATTTGCGTGCGAGATGAATGGATGCATCTCCACTCATCTTCTCGCAGCAAAAACGAGAGTCGCGCCAGTTAAGACGGTATCACTACCACGCTTAGAGCTGTGTGGCGCCGTTCTTCTTGCCGAGCTCACCACGGCTTTAATTCCTCAGCTCCCGATCCAGAGTAGAGAAAACTACAATTGGACAACCTCAACCAATGTTCTTGCCCGGTTGGATAAACCTCCATGCCATGTAGCCAAGATAACGTCCACCAATAGCAAATGGTCCCATGTACGATCTGAACATAACCCAGCTGACTTAGCTAGTCGGGGTTTTTTCTTTGGGTCCTATTGGGCAGCACTTTGTGGTGGCATAGACCGGAATGGTTACAACTACCACAAGACCAATGGCCAGTTCCTGTTACGGTACTTGAGACAGAGATAGAGCAACGTGCAGTTAACTGCAATGTCTCACAGCTACCCTCCTACAACATTCTGGAACGATTCTCCAGATTCGACAAGGCATTGCGAGTTATCGCATATGTCTGTCGCTTTATCCAGCGCTGCAGAAACCCAGCGATCCACCTCCCTGCTGTGCTCCGTAATGATGAACTTACGAGAGTTCAGGCCATACTTATCGAGTATACTCAACGTCAAGCTTATCCTAAGGAGTATAGCTGTTTGCTTGATAAGAAGCAAATCCAAGGCTCAAGCAGCATTCGCAACTTAAACCCTTTCATCGATCAAAGGGGTATTCTGCGATCCTGTGGACGTGTGAGAGCGTCAACCTCATTAGGCTATGATGATCGACATCCCATAATCATTCCGGCCAATTGTGATTTTTCACGCCTCCTGGTCCTATTTACCCACCTCATTTGAGTTCACGGAGGCAATCAGTTGGTAATGCGTCTCATAAGAGCCAAATACTGGATCCCAAAGCTCAAGGTCCTGGTAAAATCTACCATAAACTCATGCAAGGTCTGTGTAATACACCGTCGACAACTTCAGACCCAACTTATGGGCGAGCTCCCAAGGGCGAGATAAACCTTTTCCCGACCCTTCACACACACAAGTGTAGATTTTGCCGGACCTTTCGATATCAAAAACTACATTGGTCGAGCGTGTTTCAGCACGAAAGCAATTCACTTAGAAGCCACCACAGACCTAACCACGGAGAGATTCATGGGCGCATTTTCGCGATTTATAATAAGACGTGGCCTTCCCCAACAGATGTATTCAGATAATGGCAAAGCATTTGTGGGAGCCTCATCCGTTCTCTCGGGAGATTTCGTGCAAGCAACCAAGGAGCTCGTCTAATCCAAGCACAGCCATCAAAACTTGTGTTGGCATTTCAATCCTCCGGGCGCTCCTCACGTGGGCGGATTGTGGGAAGCAGGTGTCAAAAGCTTCAAGACCTACTTCTACAAGTCCACCACATCCACAAAATATACATTTGAGGAGTTTTCGACTCTCCTCTCCAAGATTGAAACCTGTCTTAACTCCACGCCAATCTCTCCAATGTAGGAAGATACGACCGATTTATTGGCTCTAAGTCCAGGCCACTTCCTAGTTGGCGGCCATCTATTGTCAATCAACGAGTCAGTAATCCCAGAAGAGGCAATCCCACCAGCAATTCTGCTTTCGGTGGAAAAACGAATACTTAAAAAAGCTCCATAAGCGGAACAAATGGCAGTCCCCTACAAGGGACATCCAAGTCGGTGATTTGGTGATTATCAAGGAGGATAATCTACCAAAAAATGAATGGCGCTTACCGCTCGTGGTGTCATCCGAAGGCCAATAGCCAAATTGGTCCTTCTTCCTAATGAGGCGAATAACACCTCCGACTAATCCTTTAAAGCAACTAATCCGTCTTTATAAAAAAAAAACTAATTTTCATCACACAATAACACCTCTCCTACATCTTATTTTCCAGTTCACTACCCTGTAGAGAACCAGCATGGCACCGTCAACAAAGCAATCCAATCGACGCCAACGAACGGACTCCTTTAGATGCCGGGTGTGCAGAGGCATCCATGCGCTACGAAAGTGCCAACGCTTCATGAAGCTTACGACCGAGAAGCGTCTCCGAGCAGTATTAATCAATAAATACTTCCCCAATTGCCTTGCCCATCAGCACTCAGGGCAGTCATGCCGCAGTGGAGCCATGTGCAAAATTTGCAAAAAGGATCACCACACATTTCTCCTCCTGCGTGATCCCCGTGGCGCTTGACCCTCTCGGTCAGCCAACAGGCCCACAAGAAGAGTTTCTGGCTCCTCGCTCTCCAGCAGCACATCACCCCCAAGCCCAAGATCTTCCATTATACGGACGTCGCTTACGTCCCCTCTCCAGCACAAGGGGGTCAGCATCCTGCCCACCGCCATAGTGCTCCTCGACACCGGGAAGAAGACACTCGAGACTCGGGATTTAATCGATCCGTGTTGTTCAGAAAGCCGCATCAATGCAACCTTGGCAAGGGCCTATGGCCTTTCCGTCACTCGCATTGGCGCAGAAGGAGCGTGCACAGCCGTGCTACGCTCCAAGACAACTCAGATGTCTCAAGAGGTAATCTTGAAGGCTGACCCCCAGCTCAACTGTATAACGCCAGAGCACTCAGAGCGGACATGAAGGACCTGTTAAGCAACGTCGTTTTAGCGGACAACAACTGGTTCCGACCATCTCCAGTACCATTGGTACTCGGCGCCGACGTCTACCCAGATGTTATCTTACCGGGTATCCTCCCGAGCCAAGGCGGACTGCCTATGGCTCAAAATTCCGAGTTTTGGTGGATACTTTCTGGCACATGCACGCAATAGGTATCCTTGCAATCTACATATTGTCCGGGGGAGGGGGGGGGGGGAGAATGTTGATGACAGTTCAATGCTAGTCTGAACATACAACAAGAACAACACTACAACAAGCGACACACATTGGAAATGCTACACATAATTAACACGCCAACCAACAAACGACTAAACTACAAGACAGACACAGAAAATTTCGCTCACTTGTACAGACACCTCTTAAACAGCCTAACAGACTCAGTATCAATCTCCACGTCAAAAAGCGCAGACGTGTAAAATAATGTATGTAAAATGTTCGAAATAATGTTTAATTTATTGTATTCAAATTGTTAATTGTTTTCTGTATCTTGGTGTTAGTGCCCTGAAGACGGTTTGCTGATGTGCAACCGAAATATATTGGAAGCATATTATTAAATAAAATAGCTTTCATTGTTTGACTTTACAAACACGGACCTCGAGCCAGCCAACAAATATTTTAAATATGGAAAGGTCGCCAAAGCCATCAATAAGTTAAAATCAAAACTTAATCTTTCTTCTTCTATTTGTGTAATGAATGAATTTTATGAAATCAACAGGGAAACTCTTTGTAGTTTACATTAGCAAATGTCAAGTATACAATATTTTACTTTGAATTAGTTACTGAGATTGTTAGTTTTCGTACCTAGCGCATGCGCAAGATGGGTACCTAAAAAAATTCAGCGAGGCACTAGCATTTGTTAGTCCGCTTCTTCCTTTTTTGCAACAGGGTGTTGATCTGCTTCAGTTCCTCCTATAGTTGCAGTTGGCGGGCCTTGTCCTCGACCCTTGCCTTTAACAGCGCGATGATTAGATGCCGCCTGTTGACGACTTTGGCTTTTTCGCCTCCCCGTTGTTTCCTATGCGTCGCCGGTGCTGGAACGCTGACGCTCCCTCGCAGCAGTCCTTCTCTTGTACTCCTCTATAGTTATAGGACTGGGCCCGTCTCGCAGGCTAGTCTCCAGCACTTCCTTAATTATTGGTGCATCCGTTTGCGTATTGGTGTTCCCTCTACGAACGTCGGTGTTTTTGATTCGTTATTTGCCATGTGACGTTGTTGCGGTTGTTGTTTCTGCTGCTGTAGCTGCAGCTCCTTTTGATATTATCGTTGCTGCTTATTGGGGCTGCGCTTGGTGGGTGTATGTTGAGTGTCAATTAATTCATACCAATTACTGTTTTGTTTTCGGATTGCGTCGTTGACGGGCGACGGCTCCTTTTGGATTGTTGTTTATTTTATTTGCTGTTGTTATTGCTGCTGCTGTTCCATCTTGTTATGTTGTTATTTTAGTTGATGGTATTGTACAGAATATTCCCTCGTTGGGTGACACTTGTCACGGTCGCCATGTAGAGAAAAGGATAATGCACGTCAGTGCTGGTTTGTAATCATTTTTAGAATGTTCTTTATTGGGAACTCTGTCCGCTTTAAAACCTAAGATATAGGTCTTATTATATGTAGAAGAGAGTGTGTGTGTGGTATGTGCATGCATTAGCGTGGGATATGCGCCGTCAGCTAAATGGCCAGCTAGAGTACTAGCGGTCCGCACTGCGTAATATGAGCCTGAGTCAATACACTCAAGTGGCTCTGCGCTTTTGGCTTTATGTTTGTTATTGTATTGTAAATACAGTGTGTTATTAAATGCATATATGCATATACATATATGTTATTTAATGCATATACACACTACATTCGATCTATGGTACTTTCCTCGTCACTTTCGAGCCACTTTCCTAGAAGTGGCAGATTCGCTAGTTCTGAACATCACCTAATAACAGAATATATTGAAGCTGCCCTTTACTGCTTGGAGCCCTAGCGCTCGGGAGAACAGTTATATATTTTTCCTTGCCACAGACACCTTGCTGTTTTCTACACTCTCAGCCTCTCGTTAAACAGCCGATCAAAGGCGCGTTTGCAGCGGCTGGCGCCCGTTACATTCAAATACTAAATAATATTAATTAGCTCCATGCCCTTAATTTTAATCATTTTGCTCCTTGGCTTTACCAAACTTATAAATAAATTAAATGGTTTCTTTCCTTAACAAACCTTATATTAAATATAACAATGCCTATATACTATAAATATGATATACGTAAAACTACAAAATCTGGATTTTTACCTCAGCTAGGGGTTTTACGGTGGCTGGCATTGTAACCGCCTTGTACGATTTACAACCATTGAAACCGCAGATCTCTTCTGTTCAACGTTGCCTGCTATAATAGATTGCATTCAATGTATAATAGTATTTTTTTTTATTTATTTATAGAAAATATTTTGAATGAATGGAATCCGTAATGTTTCATATTTTTCCTTTATTATGTAGCTTTTTCTTTTCAGAAATGATACATACATATAATTCTTACTTAAATTGTGTTATGACAGGTTTTTGACAGGTAACACTAGTAGAAGACATCAAATTTTTTAGACATTTATACCGATAGTGAGTAGTTTGTTTCGGTATAGGCCTGATAAAAACTTTCTGAAAATAATCACAAATAAAATTGTTCTTTCAGTAAAAGTCAATATATTTATAATATAAGAAAAATGCTTAAAGCTGCCGGTAATGCCAAAAGTAATTTTTTCGTTAAAGCCGACTAATTCCAGAACATTTATTTTGTCGCGGGTAATGGAAATGTACACCTACTTGCGGTACAAATAAGAGAAGCGGGCTATCGAATTACATCCTAATATGTTCGAGATTACTTTGGTAACGGATACCAACAGAATTTCTTTCATAGCTAGCGTTCAAGCTCGACCTTGAATTACACTAGTTCGTTTTCGACATGCTATTGATATTAAGTAAAAATTAAATAGATAATATAACTTAAGAGTGTATTCTTATATGTTGATAAATGGTCGTCTGCCAGCACTTGCCCTAACGTTCTGTGGAACAAACTGAAAAGTAATTACATGTGAACCGACAATGAAGTATATCACTGTAAAACGTCTTTGCAGCAGGATAATGCCAGTGCAATTCTTGATACAGCATTGGGTGCATCGGTACCAACTTCTGTAACAACGCTAACTGATCCTGACTGAGGGTGGTGTTAACTAAGAGCACCTCCCAGAACATAACAGACGTAATAGCTACAACATGCACTACGAGTCTTCAACACTGGCTACCAGAGTCTCGCTAGCTGGTCTGGGACTCGTCTTAGGAAGCAAGCGTTCACGACGAGTACAGCCAAGGCAGCCACAACCGATGAACATTACCACAGAAATGCCTACGCCAGATACGATCTGTGTGCAGGCTAAAAACATAACATCGACGGCTTGCGAGCACACAAGTTGTGCTCCCTTATGGGCACCTCATCATGGGAGGGCCACACCTTCAGATGCACTACATATTCATTGGATCCGGGGCGCATCCTACATACCCGCCTTCGAGTTCTGCACAAATCGTGCGTAAGCTGGGGCGTCATATTAACTTGCATCACCATGAGGGCAGTCCAACTGAAATTGGCGCACACCCATAATATGCCATCATGCATTGTGAGTAATCGCAACGTTACCAGCCGGCGATATACTCTCCGTATAATCTAGCAAGCCCTTCTTCGACACGTCACATAACGTGCGATAGAGTGACAGACCACACAATGTTGGCAACCCAGCCAATGTAGGCAACGGTGACTACGTAAATATGTGCCTGACTTTGCGGAGCGCGAATAGTGGTTCGCCAAACGACCACCTATCTCCATCGGTGGTCTGCTCCTGTTAGTCGTCCAGAACATGCTATACAACAACAGGATCAAGTAAACCAAGTGAAGGGAGTGGTCATCAGAACGTGATGTATGTCGGGAGCTTTAGAGACCAACAAGCTCCAAGCTCCAAGCAACCCAAGTAAGAGGTTCTAGTCGGGAGCTCCCGAATAGGGGATACCCTAAACCCTCTTATTCCAACACCAAATGCAGCTCGCGCTACGCGCTCTTTTGCTTTAGTAGTAATAAAGATAAATTTAAAAAAAAAATTCCCTTGACAGGGAATTACTAGCATTACTTGCTGCCGCCTCTACGCAACAGCCACACCAACAACCAAACAATACAATCGCAATTACAATTCTGTTGATAGAATTCAAACAGACGCACATGAATGTGTGTGTGTAAATGTATACAGAAATTCTTGCAATTTTCCTTAGCTGCCCCGCAAGCACGTTGCCAGCCAAAACACGTTTTCTTTGTGCTTCTTAACCGATCTTGATGAAATTTTCAGTAGAGCTTATCGTAAAATATTCGTATATGCTTAAAAATGGCTTTTAACCATTTTTTATGGGGTTAGGGTATACAAAAAATCGATCCCTCAATAGGACACGAACACGCAACGGACCACACTTCTTGCCACAACCCCTACTCAACGGCCACACCGGCCAAAAAAAAAAAAGAAAATAGTTTCCTCGGTAGGTCTCGAGCCCGCAGCAGACCGCACTACTTGCCTCCGCTTCTACCCAACTGCCGCACCAACTATTAAAACCAAATAAGAAAAAAACGAATTAAAATAGCAGCACAGAAAACAATACAATCGCAATTGCAATGCTGTTGAAAGAATTCAATAAAGACGCGCATGAATGTGTGTGTGTGTATACAGAAATTCTGGGAATTTCCGCTTGTTGTCGCTAATAGGGGAAACATCATTTCTGTATTTCTTAACCGATCTTGATGAAATTTTCTACATTTTATTGTACTATAAAATATTCGTGTATTCTTGAAATGACAATTGCATTTCAATTGAGGCTTATATTGATGGGCAGCATAAATTGGTTTATTTACTTGATTTATAGCTATAAGGTAGTAGCGGTGAGGTGGTGACTCTAGCTCTTATTATTTACCAAAATTGCTCAAAAAACAGGATTTCGATATCGATTTTTATGGAAACGTGGCAAGTTATCGAATATTGAAAACAAACTCGATCTGCGCGGGAACAATGAGGACCTACAGCTAAAATTTTAAGTCTCTAGCTCTAATAGGTTTCGAAATCCTTGCGTTCATACATACGGACGGACGGACGGACAGACAGACGGACATGGCTAGATAGACTCGGCTATTGGTGCTGATCAAGAATATATATACTTTATGTGGTCTGAGATGCTTCCTTCTGCCTGTTACATAAATTTGCACAAATACATTATACCCCTTTTACCCATTTTCAATGGGTTCAGGGTATAAAAATAATAAATGCAACTTTTATTGTTGCAACTAAATGAGGCAGCAAAGATGTCCGTCATCTTTGTGGAATGGCCAGAAAAGATGCAGCAGAATGCAAATTGTTAACTGGCCAAGTTACTATGACGCGTTCTCAATGATCGTTTAAACGACATTCAATAATATTACTATCTTAAGCATTCACCGGCACCGGGGCAGTACAAAATTAAATTCCTCTAACCTAAACTATTAGTTTGCCCGGATCAATCGTTAGAACAATCCACGCCTCTTCTTTTCAAACCAAATGAATATGTTCTATAACTTGTCTGGTTTGAATTAGGAAAGGTCTGACGATACACGCTCAATGGTCAGCACTACAACGTCTGCATAGCCGCTTGTCAAAACGTCAACGCACCATTATAAGAGGACGATCACAGCCTTTACCATTACCTAACATCAAAGCTACTTAAGGAGACTCATTCTGCATGCAAGGCAGTTGTGAGTAAGGACAAACTTTGTCTGACTTGCTTGAACAAATCCCACAAGCTCTCACGTTGTACTAGCACCAAGAACTCAGCGGAATACATCATAATACTTTGCTTCTTTTTCCAGGGGGTCAGAAGCGACAATAACCTTCAATAACTTCCAGCACTTTGATCACCGTCGTCGACCAGGAATCAGAACGATGGTGCAAACTTACGTTTAGCTCTCGGATTCAAACCGATGCCGACCTAACTTTCAACTAAGAGATCGATGCAAAGTGTGTCCTTAACTCGTTGATATCGCATTTCCCGAGTCCACCATTCGCGCCCCAGCCGTGGAAACATATCCAAGGACTTCCGTTGGCTGATCCTCGCATGGAGCAGATCTGATAGCCCAAATCATAATACCAGATACAACAAGTAAGAGGTTCTAGTCGAGAGCTCCCGACTAGAGGATACCCTGAACACTCTTCTTCCAACACCAAAAGCTTTAGTAGTAATAAAAATAAATTAAAAATAAAAACGTTTCCTTGGCAGGGTTCGAACTCGTAACTAACCGCACTACTTGCCACCGCGTCCACTCAACAGCCACACCAGCCACAACAAAAAAAAATAATTTCCTCGGTAGGTCTCGAACTCGCAGCAGACCGCACTACCTGCCACCGCCTCTACCCAACAGGCACACCAATCATTGAGTCTTAATGAGAAAAACACAAATTAAAATAGCAGCACAGAAAACAATACAATCGCAATTTCAAAGCTGTTGATAGAATTCAAAGCAGACGCGCATGAATGTGTGTGTGCGTACATGTATGTAGAAATTCTTGGAATTTGCGCTAGCTGCCGCAAACACGTGGGCTCCCGAAACACATATTCCTTTGTCTTTCTTACCCGATCTTGATGTAATTTTCACCCGTAGATCTTATTGTACTTTTAAATATTCGTGTATTCTCAAAATGACTATTGCATTTAAATTGTGGCCTATATTGCAGCATATGTAAATTGGGTTATTTACTTGATTTATAGCTTTGTGGTCTTAGCGGCGAGGTGGCGATAGGTATAAAATGAAAGATACTTAAATATATATAATATTCTATAAGCTACATGTCAAGTTTGGTGACTCTAGCTCTTATTATATACCCAATTTGCTCAATAAACAGAATTTCTATATCGATTTTTATCGATTGCTTGGAAACGTAATAAGTTATCGATTATCGGGACAAACTCGTACTGCGCATGGACTAGGACTATAGTCTCTAGCTCTTATAGGTTCTGAGATCCTTGCGTTCATACATACGGACGGACGGACGGACGGATAGACGGACGGATAGACGGACAGACAGACGGACATGGCTAGATCGACTCGGCTATTGATGCTGATCAAGAATATATGTATATACTTTGAGGGGTCGTAAATACTTCCTTCTGCCTGTTACATACATTTGCACAAATACATTATACCCTTTTTAGCCATTTTAAATGGGTTCAGGGTATAAAAATATGGGCGCCAGATGGGCCCATTCAAAAAATATCGAAAGGCTATTGACAGGCGTCACATCCGATCCATGTTAGTGCAACCCAGCAAAACGCCCATTTATTGCAACAGGAGTAAACTATACAGTAGTAATTGAGCTTAAAGCTTCGCTCGTCCCCGTGGTTACAGTGAAAACTTTGTCGTTTACCTATTATCGCTTTATAATCAATCGCACATGTACGTAACTTTGCCTTTCCTCATTCAGCTTTTTTTCAATGAGAGCTTACATTGGACCACTATGACATATAGCTGCCAAAGAAATGATCCGTCGAAATGTTGTTTCTGTAATGAGAACCTTCTTATACCCTGAGCCCATTGAAGATGGGTAATAAGGATATAATGTATTTGTGCAAATGTATGTGACGGGCGAAGGAAAGCATCTCCGACCCCATAAAGTCTATATATTCTTGATCAGCATAAATAGCCAAGTCGATCTAGCTGCCCGTCTGTCCACCGGTCTATCCTTCTGTCCGTCCGAATATATGAACGCACGGATCTCAGAACCTATTAGAGATAGAGACTTGAAACTTTGAACGTAGATCCTCCTAGTACCCGCAAAGTGGCAAACGATTGATATAGCAAGTCTGTTTTTTGTATATGTCTTAGATTTCAAGTGCTACAGTCAAATTTTCATTTTAACCATCAGAATCAAATAAATATAAACTCCAATTGGAACCACACAACAACTACAACCCTGTTGTCTTCTTGTAAATACACGAACATTCTATGGATAAGATCTACCGCTGACAATTTTATCATGATCAATTAAACGCGGATGCTATTTTCAACTGCGAACTATTCGCTCAGTTTTGAAGATATCGTCTGGAAGCGTTGGCAGATTCGCTAGTTCTGAACATCGCCCAATAACAGAATATATTGAAGCTGCCCTTTACTGCTTGGAGCCCTAGCGCTCGGGAGAACAGTTATATATTTTTCCTTGCCACAGACACCTTGCTGTTTTCTACACTCTCAGCCTCTCCATCTAGGCCATGCGCTCGTGTAGGCTGCTCAACTCCACCACCAACACAGTGAAATTGCGCTTTCGCAGCGTTAAACAGCCGATCAAAGGCGCGTTTGCAGCGGCTGGCGCCCGTTACATTCAAATACTAAATTATATTAATTAGCTCCATGCCCTTAATTTTAATCATTTTGCTCCTTGGCTTTACCAAACTTATAAATAAATTAAATGGTTTCTTTCCTTAACAAACCTTATATTAAATATAACAATGCCTATATACTATATGTCTGGTTACGCAGCCAAAACAACTGGAGCGACCTCGCAACTGATAAGAGCAGCATCCTAATTTTATCTTATAATACTCGCTCTGCAAAGCAATTGCCTAAATTTCGCTCTTAAGAATTCATTTACATAGAGCTGCCGCTCTTCGCTGTAACGATCGTTTTATTGCCCTAGCTTTATTTATGCGAAGGCCTCGATGCTGCGCATCGAGTTAGTTAAGTTAGTTCGCTTCATGCATTTGGTACGCATCGGCCACTTGCATTACTCAAAATTATAACTAATAATTGTCGCTTCGCTAAAATTGGCACGTACTAATTCGGGTTCGCTTGCCTATATATAAACTATTGTTCTTAAATAATAAGCACAGACCAATTCGGGTCTGCCTGCTTCTCGTAACTTTAAGAAATATAAAAACAATTTTGAACACAAAAAATAATTAGTTAATTATTTATATTTGTGAAAGCTATTGAAAAAGCTCAATAGCGCAACATTTTGGTGACCCCGACGTGAATTTATTTTTGTTGTTGTAAGATTATTTGCTTTACATTAAAGCAATAATCTTAAAAGACACCACCTGGCATTTCGTTTTGTGCACTTTATATACATACATACTTATCGCCGTCGCTTTGCCTACTCTTTCGGTCGCTTAAAGTCTTTGCTCATTCGTGCGGTACTTATGTAAAAGCTATTGCCGTTGCTTCGTTACATAGCTTGACACTTGCGTTCGCCGAAGTTCTTATTGAACGGTTTGCATGTACTAGCGATCACCGTTGTTAGTTACTCAGCTAGTTTCGCACGCGCTTTCTATCACGCTTCTAATGGCAACCGAAAATAATGCCACTAGTGCAGTGCCCTCTGCAAACAGGGTGACCTTTCTGAAACGCAAAGCCATTTCAATTTATGACAGTTTGCAAACACTTCGAAATGCTATAACTAATTCGCCACTTAGTGCAATTGATGAATGCGGTCTTAGTGTTAGGCTGAAGCAAATCGAGCGGCTTCAGACCTCATTTGATATTACTCACACTAGCCTCGAAGAACTAGACTTTGATGAAATCGGTAACCAATTGCGTGAGGACTTCGACGAGTTAGCAGTTTCTATGGAAATTTCGGTTCGGAGTGAAATTGCGAAACGTGTCTCAATATTGCCCTGCTCAACATTTCGCGACCAATCTGTGCTGCCCTCGCAGACAGTTAGAGCTAAGGCACCGCCGACACTACCCTCAATAAAGTTGCCTACGTTCAGTGGTGGTTACACAGAATGGGCCGACTTTTATTCTATGTTCACAACCGTCATAGAAAATCATCCTGATCTAGCAGATATCGAAAAGCTGCAGCATCTTCGATCGTGCCTGAAGGATACAGCGCTGGACGCGATTCGATCATTGGAAATTACAAACGATAATTATGCCATAGCACTTAATTTATTGGAGAAAAGGTTTAATAACAGACGTTTGGTTTTTCAGGCACACATACTTGAGATATTGGGGCTCAAGAGGGTGGCAGGTGGATCGGCCGTGTCGCTAAGGGAGTTATCCGACCAATTCAACGCACATATTCGCGCGTTAAAGAGCATGGGCAACTCCGAACAAATCGCTGTATGCATCATTGTGCAGATTATTTTACAAAAGCTGGACCCAATATCACAAGCCAAATGGGAAGAAAGGCTAGAGGATTCGTCGTTCGTCAACTTAATACCATCGTGGGAGCATATGGCTACGTTTCTGGAGCAGAGATGCCGAACTATGGAAACAGTAAACTTTGCTATGGCAAGCTATGCCCCTAGCCATCAGATGGGAAAAACTAGAGCAATTAACACCAGTAGATCGTCATTTATCGCCACTAACCACGACGCCCATGTCTGCTTATTTTGTGACAGCCCTGGTCATAATATATATAATTGTTCTCGATTTGGAAATTTGACCCCTGCATTACGGCTTAGGGAGGCAAAACGAGTTGCATTGTGCTTGAATTGCCTAAAGAAAGGTCATCAATTGCGATCATGCAGCTCTGGATGCTGTCGGACCTGCGGGGCGAAACATCATTCTCTGCTGCATTTAAATAATTCGGTATTTCCGTCTGGTCAGCTGACTGAGCCTGCAAATTCATCGCCGATAGCCCATGCCTCTTTCGCTAAGTCATCGCCATCTACCTCCACATCTCTTGTTGCCCAGTATTTCAGTAGTGATGCTGTCGTCTTGGCTACGGCTATGATCTTTGTTAAAAATCGCTCCGGCACT
Source organism: Drosophila borealis (assembly GCA_035045885.1). Lineage (NCBI taxonomy): Eukaryota > Metazoa > Arthropoda > Insecta > Diptera > Drosophilidae > Drosophila > Drosophila borealis. The sequence goes on along the minus strand of JAWNOR010000336.1, from coordinate 431,458 downwards.
TTGATACCTTGTCGTGCCCTTTTGGATTCTGGTTCTCAGCTTCACCTTATAACGTCGCGCCTTGCTCAACAGCTTCAGCTAAAGAAGCACAAGTCCTCAGCCATTGTCTCTGGTCTAGGAGATTCTCGTTTTGAAACAGAAGGAAACACGGTCACTATCACAATACAGTCTCAAGTCTCTGAATACTCAACATGCCTTACAGCTCTGGTAGCGCCTAACATAACTGATAGCCAACCGAGTTTTACTATCAACACGACGAATTGGAACATTCCCGATAACATAAAACTTGCAGATCCGTCTTTCCTTAAACCTCAACGCGTGGACTTGCTACTTGGAGCTAGCCTGTTTTACGACCTTCTCAGCGTCGGCCAGATAAGGCTTCTCCCAGGACTACCGTGTCTTCAAAAAACACGGCTTGGTTGGGTAGTTTCTGGAGGCGGACCGCGCTTGAGTGGTTCTATGTTAATGGCAAAGCATACTGCGGGCAAACTTGAGTCAAGTTATGAAGAACGTGCTGATGAATTGGTTCGAAGATTTTGGGAGATAGAATCCTGCTTGGAAAAAACACCTACCACTTCAAAGGAAGAAAACATCTGTGAAGAACATTTCGTAAAGACTCATATCAGACTGCCTAGTGGCCAATATTCAGTTCTTTAACCCTTCAAGCAAAGTTTGGAATGTCTGGGGACGTCATACCAACAAGCCTTTCGTCGGTTCCTGACCCTGGAACGCAAACTACAAAATCGTCCAGATCTGAAGATTCAATATTCAAACTTTCTAAAGGAATATTTGGATCTTGGTCATATGTCGCCTGTTGCTCCAGAGTCTATAGGACTTTGTCAATACTTTCTTCCTCATCACTGTGTCTTTAAAGAAGACAGTTCAACGACAAAATTGCGAGTCGTTTGCGACGGCTCAGCAGCTACCTCGTCAGGTTATTCATTAAATGAACTATTGATGGCTGGACCTGTTATTCAAAGCTCGCTGCTTCATATCCTTCTTCGCTTTCGTAATTTCCCGATCGCCCTAACAGGAGATATTGGAAAAATGTATCGCTGCGTACGCGTTTCAGCACCGGATAATTTCCTCCAATACATTCTGTGGCGAGACTCGCCAGAACAGGACATAAAGATTTTTAAGCTGGATACAGTTACATACGGAACAAAGCCAGCTTCATTCCTCTCTATCCGTGCTATGCATCAGCTGTCTATGGATGAGGAAACTAATTTTCCAATTGGATCTCGGATTTTGCGGCGTGACTTCTACGTTGATGACCTCATTTCAGGGGGTGATTCAATTCAGGAAGCAAAGAAAATTCTTAATCAGACGGCTGGAATCTTGGCAAGTGGGGGCTTCAAGTTGCGAAAGTGGTGCTCAAACAAAGCTGCCGTACTGAAAGGGATACCCGTAGAGGACAGAGAATCTTCTCTAAAGTTTGATGATGGTAGCGACATCACCAAAACTCTTGGACTCGCTTGGGACTCAGCGTCGGATCGGTTGTTGTTTTCTTTTTCGTCCATTCAGCAGAGATCTAAACCATCCAAAAGATCAATACTATCGACCATAGCTCGCTTGTATGACCCGCTTGGACTCATAGGGCCGGTAATTGCCAAGGCTAAAATCTTTTTGCAGCAGATCTGGAAGGAGAAGCTTGAGTGGGACGAGAGCTTGCCATCATCACTAGCAACAGCTTGGCATGATCTTTGCTGCAGTTTTGTGAAGGCACAGTTTCTTAAATTTCCTCGTCTCGTGTCAATACCTGCAGCAGAGTTAGAAGTTCACGGTTTCTGCGACGCCAGCATCGAATCATATGGGGCCTGTGCCTACGTCCTTTCTCGACAAACATCAGCCAGTTGTCAGTTGTTGTGTTCCAAATCGCGTGTAGCTCCTCTGAAAACAATCACAGTTCCAAAGCTAGAGCTCTGTGGCGCCGTCTTAGTATCTAATCTCATGCGTGAGATATCTAAAATGAATCTGTTCGATGGAAAATTCTTCTGTTGGTCGGATTTTTCTGTATGCCTTTCCTGGATAAGGACCGAGCCCTGCAAGCTCAATGTGTTTGTGGCTAATCGCGTCACAGCAGTTCACGAGCTAACTAATGGCATGGAATGGCGTTACGTGCCTACTTCACCCAACCCGGCAGATATACTCTCGAGAGGATCTACGCCCAGTGAATTAGATCAATCGTCACTGTGGTTCAACGGCCCAGAATTTCTAGTTAAAAACAAATTGGACTGGCCTGCTTCTTGCTTGTCAGAAAGGACAGAACTCGAACTTAAAAAAGGGTCCTTATTGCGTCATCTCCCTTCGTTGATATAACTGCCACTTGTAAATACGTCAACTCATTTGATACAATGCAGCGTATATTCGGATATATTTATAAATTCATACACAGAAGCAGGCATCCTGGACTAACAGTGTCTGATATACAACATGGGACCCAACTCTTACTAAGGCTCGTCCAGAGAGCACACCTGTGGGAAGAGATCAAATCATTGTAATCGAGAAGAGTTGTTAAACCGTCCAGTTGTATCGCATCACTTAACCCTTTTTTGGATGACTTTGGCATTCTTAGAGTTGATAGGCGCTTGAAAAACTCTTCGCTGAATTTCGACGCTCGCCATCCAATAATTCTCCCGTGTCACCATCCCATCACAGACTCAGTCATCACATGGTTTCACAATCGGGACTTACACGCTGGTCCACGGGCACTTCTTGCTCATATTCGGTTGCAGTATTGGCCGATTGGTGGAAGGAAGACCGTATCCAAGGTGGTTGGAAAATGTGTGAGATGCTTTCGTGCCAAGCCTCGATTAAAAGAGCATATAATGGCTGATCTGCCCAAAGAACGTTTGACTGCTTGTCGAGCCTTTGAAGTCTCTGGTGTTGACTATTGTGGACCATTTTTCTATAAGCCAGACGTACGAAATAAAGCTCCAGTCAAATGTTACATGGCTGTCTTCGTCTGCTTCGCGACTAAAGCGGTTCACCTGGAACTGGTCAAGGATCTGTCGACAGCTTCATTCTTGAATGCGCTTAAGAGGTTTATATCGACTCGAGGCAGGCCATCTCAGATATGGTCGGATAACGCTACCAACTTTGTCGGCGCCAAAAACGAGCTTCTGGATCTCAAGCGTCTATTCATAAGTCGCAATCATATTGAGTCAGTGCATAAATTTTGCATGGCTGATTCCATTGATTGGAAATTTATACCTCCTTGTTCACCGCATTTTGGCGGCCTTTGGGAAGCAGCAGTGAAGACAGCGAAACATCATTTTTATCGTGCTGTTGGATCTTGTGTTCTCAACTTCGAAGAGTTTCGCACCCTAGTCTGCCACATAGCATCGATAATTAATTCCAGGCCATTGTTTCCTCTTTCAGAAGATCCAGCAGATCTAGATGTGCTCACTCCAGCTCATTTCTTGATTGGTGGACCCATCTCATCGTTCGTTGAACCTGATGTGACGCACCTTCAATTCAATCGTATGGATGGTTGGCAACGCGTAACATACCTCCAACAACTGTTTTGGTCTCGCTGGCGTGAAGAATACTTAACACTGCTTCAGCAGCGCTCCAAATGGCGTACTCCGAAACCAGGCCTATGCGTCAACGACATAGTCCTGGTAAAGGATGAAAATCTGCCGCCTCTAAGGTGGCCACTGGCGAGAATCACGGAGTTAATCGTGGGAAAGGATGGAGTCGCTCGAGTAGCCATTTTGCGCACCGCAACAGGAGAAACGAGAAGAGCTGCAAACAAGCTATGCCTATTGCCCATCAGGGAATCTGTTGAAAGCCCATGCCTCCCAACGGGGGAGAATGTCTGGTTACGCAGCCAAAACAACTGGAGCGACCTCGCAACTGATAAGAGCAGCATCTTAATTTTATCTTATAATACTCGCTCTGCAAAGCAATTGCCTAAATTTCGCTCTTAAGAATTCATTTACATAGAGCTGCCGCTCTTCGCTGTAACGATCGTTTTATTGCCTAGCTTTACTTATGCGAAGGCCTCGATGCTGCGCATCGAGTTAGTTAAGTTTGTTCGCTTCATGCATTTGGTACGCATCGGCCACTTGCATTACTCAAAATTTGTGAAAATTATAACTAATAATTGTGGCTTCGCTAAAATTGGCACGTACCAATTCGGGTTCGCTTGCCTATATATAAACTATTCTTCTTAAATAATAAGCACATACCAATTCGGGTCTGCCTGCTTCTCGTAACTTTAAGAAATATAAAAACAATTTTGAACACAAAAAATAATTAGTTAATTATTTCTATTTGTGAAAGCTATTGAAAAAGCTCAATAGCGCAACACTATAAATATGATAAACGTAAAACTACAAAATCTGGATTTTTACCTCAGCTAGGGGTTTTACGGTGGCTGGCATTGTAACCGCCTTGTACGATTAACAACCATTGAAACCGCAGATCTCTTCTGTTCAACGTTGCCTGCTATAATAGACTGCATTCAATGTATAATAGTGTTTTTTTTTATTTATTTATAGAAAATATTTTGAATGAATGGAATCCGTAATGTTTCATATTTTTCCTTTATTGTGTAGCTTTTTCTTTTCAGAAATAATACATACATATAATTCTTACTTAAATTGTGTTATGACAGGTTTTTGACAGGTAACACTAGTAGAAGACATCAAATTTTTTAGACATTTATACCGATATTGAGTAGTTTGTTTCGGTATAGGCCTGGTAAAAACTTTCTGAAAATAATCACAAATAAAATTGTTCTTTCAGTAAAAGTCAATATATTTATAATATAAGAAAAATGCTTAAAGCTGCCGGTAATGCCAAAAGTAATTTTTTCGTTAAAGCCGACTAATTCCAGAACATTTAGTTTGTCGCGGGTAATGGAAATGTACACCTACTTGCGGTACAAATAAGAGAAGCGGGCTATCGAATTACATCCTAATATGTTCGAGATTACTTTGGTAACGGATACCAACAGAATTTCTTTCATAGCTAGCGTTCAAGCTCGACCTTGAATTACACTAGTTCGTTTTCGACAAGCTATTGATATTAAGTAAAAATTAAATAGATAATATAACTTAAGAGTGTATTCTTATATGTTGATAAATGGTCGTCTGCCAGCACTTGCCCTAACGTTCTGTGGAACAAACTGAAAAGTAATTACATGTGAACCGACAATGAAGTATATCACTGTAAAACGTCCTTGCAGCAGGATAATGCCAGTGCAATTCTTGATACAGCATTGGGTGCATCGGTTCCAACTTCTGTAACGACACTAACTGATCCTGACTGAGGGTGGTGTTAACTAAGAGCACCTCCCAGAACATAACAGACGTAATAGCTACAACATGCACTACGAGTCTTCAACACTGGCTACCAGAGTCTCGCTAGCTGGTCTGGGACTCGTCTTAGGAAGCAAGCGTTCACGACGAGTACAGCCAAGGCAGCCACAACCGATGAACATTACCACAGAAATGCCTACGCCAGATACGATCTGTGTGCAGGCTAAAAACATAACATCAACGGCTTGCGAGCACACAAGTTGTGCTCCCTTATGGGCACCTCATCATGGGAGGGCCACACCTTCAGATGCACTACATATTCATTGGATTCGGGGCGCATCCTACATACCCGCCTTCGAGTTCTGCACAAATCGTGCGTAAGCTGGGGCGTCATATTAACTTGCATCACCATGAGGGCAGTCCAACTGAAATTGGCGCACACCCATAATATGCCATCATGCATTGTGAGTAATCGCAACGTTACCAGCCGGCGATATACTCTCCGTATAATCTAGCAAGCCCTTCTTCGACACGTCACATAACATGCGATAGAGTGACAGACCACACAATGTTGGCAACCCAGCCAATGTAGGCAACGGTGACTACGTAAATATGTGCCTGACTTTGCGGAGCGCGAATAGTGGTTCGCCAAACGACCACCTATATCCATCGGTGGTCTGCTCCTGTAAGTCGTCGAGAACATGCTATACAACAACAGGATCAAGTAAACCAAGTGAAGAGAGTGGTCATCAGAACGTGATGTATGTCGGGAGCTTTAGAAACCAACAAGCTCCAAGCTCCAAGCAACCCAAGTAAGAGGTTCTAGTCGGGAGCTCCCGACTAGGGGAGCGTCACATCCGATCCATGTTAGTGCAACCCAGCAAAACGCCCATTTATTGCAACAGGAGTAAACTATACAGTAGTAATTGAGCTTAAAGCTTCGCTCGTCCCCGTGGTTACAGTGAAAACTTTGTCGTTTACCTATTATCGCTTTATAATCAATCGCACATGTACGTAACTTTGCCTTTCCTCATTCAGCTTTTTTTCAATGAGAGCTTACATTGGACCACTATGACATATAGCTGCCAAAGAAACGATCCGTCGAAATGTTGTTTCTGTAATGAGAACCTTCTTATACCCTGAGCCCATTGAAGATGGGTAATAAGGATATAATGTATTTGTACAAATGTATGTAACGGGCGAAGGAAAGCATCTCCGACCCCATAAAGTCTATATATTCTTGATCAGCATAAATAGCCAAGTCGATCTAGCTGTCCGTCTGTCCACCGGTCTATCCTTCTGTCCGTCCGAATATATGAACGCACGTATCTCAGAACCTATTAGAGATAGAGACTTGAAACTTTGAACGTAGATCCTCCTAGTACCCGCAAAGTGGCAAATGATTGATATAGCAAGTCTGTTTTTTGTATATGTCTTAGATTTCAAGTGCTACAGTCAAATTTTCATTTTTAAACATCAGAATCAAATAAATATAAACTCCAATTGGAATCAGACAACAACTACAACCCTGTTGTCTTTCTGTAAATACACGAATATTCTATGGATAAGATCTACTGCTGACAATATTATCATAATCAATTAAATGCTATTTTTAATTGCAAACTTTTCGCTCAGTTTTAAAGATATCGTCTGGAAGCGTTGCAAAGATCCGTATATTTTCTATAATTAACTGCCCATAGCAACGATATACAAAATCTAATTTATATCAGTCCACACTGTTTTATAGCTGCCATAGAAACGATCGGCCAAAAATAAAGTCTTTGTATAAAAAACTTTTTTGTTTCTATGGTTTATGAATAAACACAGTATATGCTAGTTTCTGTTTAAGTCAAATCTCATAAAGACCGCACAACTACATATATTATGTAGCTCATTAGACTGCCAAAATATCTGTATTCCAAGATAGTTTCACCAAGCTCAGCATTTACATATCTGCACATATCTGCAAAGCTATAAGACAAATTTCTACAAGAGCATAGGGTCTTCGGAGTGTCAAAGATTGTCGCAATATATCGTTTCCATATAAATCGCATGTATATCCCTTGGTTGAAGAAGGTTGCTAGTTCTACTTAGTCAGAGAGAACTATTTTTTTGAGCATACGAGAAAGCAACGCGAGCTGCATCTTGATTTGCGATGTCGAGCAGGGCGAACGTGAAAAAGCCGCTGATTCAATAGCTTGTTTAATTTCAGATCAACTGTTCAAATCATTAATGAATGTCATCGAATGTATGAAGCTAGCCATCCTGAAATATAAATACGATTTGGGACATACACACCTATAGGTACAAATCTAGGACGAATTACTACTTACGACGAACGACTTACTTAACAGAATACTACCACATATTAGACAATACAAAGAAAATGCTGTTGTTATTGCTGCTGCTGTTCCATCTTGTTACTGTTGTTATTTTAGTTGATGGTATTGTACAGAATATTCCCTCGTTGGGTGACACTTGTCACGGTCGCCATGTAGAGAAAAGGATCATGCACGTTAGTGCTGGTTTGTAATCATTTTAGAATGTTCTTTATTCGGAACTCTGTCCGCTTCAAAACCTAAGATATAGGTATTATTATATGTATAGCTCTGTCACAGCAGAACATAATTAAAAGAGAGAGAGTGTGTGTGGTATGTGCATGCATTAGTGAGTACATATATGGTACTCTTGGTATACATATGAGGAAAGCGTGGAATATGCGCCGTCAGCTAAACGGCCAGCTAGAGTACTACCGGTCCGCACTGCGTAATATGAGCCTGATTCAATACACTCAAGTGGCTCTGCGCTTTTGGCTTTATGTTTGTTATTGTATGCAACAAAGTGTCGCATACTTATGTATTTAAATACAGTGTGTTATTAAATGCATATATGCATATACATATATGTTATTTAATGCATATACACACTACATTCGATCTATGGTACTTTCCTCGTCACTTTCGAGCCACTTTCCTAGATGTGGCAGATTCGCTAGTTCTGAACATCACCCAATAACAGAATATATTGAAGCTGCCCTTTACTGCTTGGAGCCCTAGCGCTCGGGAGAACAGTTATATATTTTTCCTTCCTACAGACACCTTGCTGTTTTCTACACTCTCAGCCTCTCCATCTAGGCCATGCGCTCGCGTAGGCTGCTCAACTCCACCACCAACACAGGAAATCGAGCTCTCGCAGCGGTCAACAGCCGATCAAAGGCGCGTTTGCAGCGGCTGGCGCCCGTTACATTCAAATACTAAATTATATTAATTAGCTCCATGCCCTTAATTTTAATCATTTTGCTCCTTGGCTTTACCAAACTTATAAATAAATTAAATGGTTTCTTTCCTTAACAAACCTTATATTAAATATAACAATGCCTATCTCTATATATATAACTGTTTGTCCTGACTGACTGACTGACTGACTGATTGGTGATGAAAGCACAGCCCAAACCGTAAGAGCTAGGAAGCTGAAATTTTCACTGTAGCTACCTTATGTGATGTAGGTGCACGTTAAGACGGGGTTTCGGGAAAGTCCACCCGCAAGTGTTGAAAAATCGCGAAAAACGTTTGTATGAAAGTTTTTTGTTTACCATCCGATCGGCCCCACACTTATTTTCAAAAATCTTTGTTCAAATTCATTTAAGGGGTGTTTCACACTTTTCGAAAAATCCGTTCCTCCTTGGTGGAAATGGAGGTTAAAAATTTGGTGGGTGACGTTTCGCGCTCGTTTCCAAAGATCTATAAGAAAAATCATTTGATACGTGTTTCACACTTTTCGCAGAATTCAAACTTCTTCGGGGGGAATGCGATTTAATGATTTTTTGGGCGAAGTTTTAAGTTGTTTCCGGTTTGCTTCAAACTTATTTTCAAAGCTCTACATAAGAACTTAATAAATACGTAATTCAGCGATTTGGAAAATTCCGCCCGCAACAGTGGTAAATTGGCGGAAAATGGTTGTATAAAAGTTTTTGTTTACCATCCGATCGGCCCCACACTTATTTTCAAAGATCTTTGTTCAAATTCATTTAAGGGGTGTTTCACACTTTTCGAAAAATCCGTTCCTCCTTGGTGGAAATGGAGGTCAAAGACTTGGTGGGTGACGTTTCACGCTCAAATTCATTTCCAGAGATCTATAAAAAAAAAATATTTGATACGTGTTCCACACTTTTCGCAGAATTCAAACTTCTTTGGGGGGGGGGAATGCGATTTAAAGATTTTTTGGGCGAAGTTTTAAGTTGTGTCCGATTTGCTTCAAACTTATTTTCAAAGCTCTACATAAGAACTTATTAAATACGTATTTCAGCGATTTGGAAAATTCCACCCGCAACAGTGGTTAATTGGCGAAAAACGGTTGTATGAAAGTTTTTGTTTACCATCCGATCGGCCCCACACTTATTTTCAAAGATCTTTGTTCAAATTCATTTGAGGGGTGTTTCACACTTTTCAAAAAATCCGTCCCTTCTTGGTGGAAATGGAGGTCAAAAATTTGCTGGATGACGTTTCGCGTTCAAATTCGTTTTCAAAGAACTATAAGAAAAATCATTTGAGACGTATTTCACACTTTTTGCAGAATTCAAACTTTTTCGGGTGGAATGCGGCTCAAAGATTTTTTGTACGAAGTTTCAAATTGTGTCCGATTTGCTTAAAAACTTATTTTCAAAGCTCTACATAAGAATGTAATGAATACGTGTTTCAGCGATTTGGGAAATTCCAATCGCAGCAGTAGTAAATTGGCGGAAAACGTTTGTATGAAAGTTATTTGTTTACCGTCCGAACAGTTTCAAAATAATTTCAAAATTGTTTGAGAACATTGATTTAATAACATACGTGCCACGGGCAAGGCCGGGTTATACCCGCTAGTATACTATAAATATGATAAACGTAAAACTACAAAATCTGGATCTTTACCTCAGCTAGGGGTTTTACGGTGGCTGGCATTGTAACCGCCTTGTACGATTTACAACCATTGAAACCGCAGATCTCTTCTGTTCAATGTTGCCTGCTATAATAGACTGCATTCAATGTATAATAGTGTTTTTTTTATTTATTTATAGAAAATATTTTGAATGAATGGAATCCGTAATGTTTTATATTTTTCCTTTATTGTGTAGCTTTTTCTTTTCAGAAATAATACATACATATAATTCTTACTTAAATTGTGTTATGACAGGTTTTTGACAGGTAACACTAGTAGAAGACATCAAATTGTTTAGACATTTATACCGATATTGAGTAGTTTGTTTCGGTATAGGCCTGGTAAAAACTTTCTGAAAATAATCACAAATAAAATTGTTCTTTTAGTAAAAGTCAATATATTTATAATATAAGAAAAATGCTTAAAGCTGCCGGTAATGCCAAAAGTAATTTTTTCGTTAAAGCCGACTAATTCCAGAACATTTAGTTTGTCGCGGGTAATGGAAATGTACACCTACTTGCGGTACAAATAAGAGAAGCGGGCTATCGAATTACATCCTAATATATAATAATATGTTCGAGTTTACTTTGGTAACGGATACCAACACAATTTCTTTCATAGCTAGCGTTCAAGCTCGACTTTGAATTACACTAGTTCGTTTTCGACATGCTATTGATATTAAGTAAAAATTAAATAGATAATATAACTTAAGAGTGTATTCTTGTATGTTGATAAATGGTCGCCTGCCAGCACTTGCCCTAACGTTCTGTGGAACAAACTGAAAAGTAATAACATGTGAACCGACAATGAAGTATATCACTGTGAAACGTCCTTGCAGCAGGATAATGCCAGTGCAATTCTTGATACAGCATTGGGTGCATCGATACCAACTTCTGTAACGACGCTAACTGATCCTGACTGAGGGTGGTGTTAACTAAGAGCACCTCCCAGAACAAAACAGACGTAATAGCTACAACATGCACTACGAGTCTTCAACACTGGCTACCAGAGTCTCGCTAGCTGGTCTGGGACTCGTCTTAGGAAGCAAGCGTTCACGACGAGTACAGCCAAGGCAGCCACAACCGATGAACATTACCACAGAAATGCCTACGCCAGATACGATCTGTGTGCAGGCTAAAAACATAACATCAACGGCTTGCGAGCACACAAGTTGTGCTCCCTTATGGGCACCTCATCATGGGAGGGCCACACCTTCAGATACACTACATATTCATTGGATCCGGGACGCATCCTACATACCCGCCTTCGAGTTCTGCACAAATCGTGCGTAAGCTGGGGCGTCATATTTACTTGCATCACCATGAGGGCAGTCCAACTGAAATTGGCGCACACCCATAATATGCCATCCATCATGCATTGTGAGTCATAGCAACGTTACCAGCCGGCGATCTACTCTCCGTATAATCTAGCAAGCCCATCTTCGACACGTCACATAACGTGCGATAGAGTGACAGACCACACAATGTTGGCAACCTAACCAATGTAGGCAACGGTGACTACGTAAATATGTGCCTGACTTTGCGGAGCGCGAATGGTGGTTCGCCAAACGACCACCATGGTGGTCTGCTCCTGTTAGTCGTCGAGAACATGCTATACAACAATAGGATCAAGTAAACCAAGTGAAGGGAGTGGTCATCAGAACGTGATGTACGTCGGGAGCTTTAGAGACCAACAAGCTCCAAGCTCCAAGCAATCCAAGTAAGAGGTTCTAGTCGGGAGCTCCCAAATAGGGGATACCCTAAACCCTCTTATTCCAACACCAAATGCAGCTCGCGCTACGCGCTCTTTTGCTTTAGTAGTAATAAAGATAAATTTAAAAAAAAAATTCCCTTGGCAGGGTTCGAACCTTCCGCATTACTTGCTGCCGCCTCTACGCAACAGCCACACCAACAACTTAGTCTTAATGAGAAAAAAAGGAATTCAATTAGCAGCAAACAATACAATCGCAATTACAATTTTGTTGATAGAATTCAAAGAGACGCACATAAATGTGTGTGTGTACATGTATACAGAAATTCTTGCAATTTACCCTAGCTGCCCCGCAAGCACGTGGCCAGCCAAAACACGTTTTCTTTGTGCTTCTTAACCGATCTTGATGAAATTTTCAGTAGAGCTTATCGTAAAATATTCGTATATTCTTAAAAATGGCTTTTAACCATTTTTTATGGGGTTAGGGTATACAAAAAATCGATCCCTCAATAGGACACGAACACGCAACGGACCACACTTCTTGCCACAACCCCTACTCAACGGCCACACCGGCCAAAAAAAAAAAAGAAAATAGTTTCCTCGGTAGGTCTCCAGCCCGCAGCAGACCGCAATACTTGCCTCCGCTTCTACCCAACTGCCGCACCAACTATTAAAACCAAATAAGAAAAAAACGAATTAAAATAGCAGCACAGAAAACAATACAATCGCAATTGCGATGCTGTTGAAAGAATTCAATAAAGACGCGCATGAATGTGTGTGTGTGTATACAGAAATTCTGGGAATTTCCGCTTGTTGCCGCTAATAGGAGAAAATTCAAAACACGATTTCTTTACTCATTTCTGTATTTCTTAACCGATCTTGATAAAATTTTCTACATTTTATTGTACTAGAGGATTTCGATATCGATTTTTATGGAAACGTGGCAAGTTATCGAATATTGAAAACAAACTCGATCTGCACGGGAACAAGGAGGACCTACAGCTAAAATTTTAAGTCTCTAGCTCTAATAGGTTTCGAAATCCTTGCGTTCATACATACGGACGGACGGACGGACAGACAGACGGACATGGCTAGATCGACTCGGCTATTGATACTGATCAAGAATATATTTACTTTATGTGGTCTGAGATGCTTTCTTCTGCCTGTTACATAAATTTGCACAAATACATTATACCCCTTTTACCCATTTTCAATGGGTTCAGGGTATAAAAATAATAAATGCAAGCTTTTATTGTTGCAACTAAATGAGGCAGCAAGATGTCCGTCATCTTTGTGGAATGGTCGGAAAAGATGCAGCAGAAAGCAAACTGTCAACTGGCCAAGTTACTATGACGCGTTCTCAATGATCGTTTAAACGACATTCAATAATATTACTATCTTAAGCATTCACCGGCCCCGGGGCAGTACAAAATTAAATTCCTCTAACCTAAACTATTAGTTTGCCCGGATCAATCGTTAGAACACTCCACGCATATTCTTTTCAAACCAAATGAATATGTTCTATAACTTGTCTGGTTTGAATTAGGAAAGGTCTGACGATACACGCTCAATGGTCAGCACAACAACGTCTGCATATCCGCTTGTCAAAACGTCAACGCACCATTACAAGAGGACGATCACAGCCTTTACCATTACCTGACATTAAAGCTACTTAAGGAGACTCATTCTGCATGCAAGGCAGTTGTGAGTAAGGACAAACTTTGTCTGACTTGCGTGAACAAATCCCACAAGCTCTCACGGTGTACCAGCACCAAGAACTCAGCGGAATACGTCATAATACTTTGCTTCTTTTTCCAGGGGGTCAGAAGCGACAATAACCTTCAATAACTTCCAGCACTTTGATCACCGTCGTCGGCCAGGAATCAGAACGATGGTGCAAACTTACGTTTAGCTCTCAGATTCAAACCGATGCCGACCTAACTTTCAACTAAGAGATCGATGCAAAGTGTGTCCTTAACTCGTTGACATCGCATTTCCCGAGTCCACCATTCGCGCCCCAGCCGTGGAAACATATCCAAGGACTGCTGTTGGCTGATCCTCGCATGGAGCAGATCTGATAGCCCAAATCATAATACCAGATACAACAAGTAAAATGTTCTAGTCGAGAGCTCCCGACTAGAGGATACCCTAAACACTCTTCTTCCAACACCAAAAGCTTTAGTAGTAATAAAAATAAATTAAAAATAAAAACGATTCCTTGGCAGGGTTCGAACTCGTAACTAACCGCACTACTTGCCACCGCGTCCACTCAACAGCCACACCAGCCACAACAAAAAAAAATAATTTCCTCGGTAGGTCTCGAACTCGCAGCAGACCGCACTACCTGCCACCGCCTCTACCCAACAGGCACACTAATCATTGAGTCTTAATGAGAAAAACACCAATTAAAATAGTAGCACAGAAAACAATACAATCGCAATTTCAAAGCTGTTGATAGAATTCAAAGCAGACGCGCATGAATGTGTGTGTGCGTACATGTATGTAGAAATTCTTGGAATTTGCGCTAGCTGCCGCAAACACGTGGGCTCCCGAAACACATATTCCTTTGTCTTTCTTACCCGATCTTGATGTAATTTTCACCCGTAGATCTTATTGTACTTTTAAATATTCGTGTATTCTCAAAATGACAATTGCACTTAAATTGTGGCCTATATTGCAGCATATGTAAATGGGTTTATTTACTTGATTTATAGCTTTGTGGTCTTAGCGGCGAGGTGGTGATAGGTAAAAAATGAAAGATACTTAAATATATATACTATTCTATTAGCTACATGTCAAGTTTGGTGACTCTAGCTCTTATTATATACCCAATTTGCTCAAAAAACAGAATTTCGATATCGATTTTTATCGATTGCTTGGAAACGGAATAAGTTATCGATTATCGGTACAAACCCGTACTGCGCATGGACTAGGACTACAGCTAAAATTTCAAGTCTCTAGCTCTTATAGGTTCTGAGATCCTTGCGTTTATACATACGGACGGACGGACGGACGGATAGACGGACGGATAGACGGACGGATAGACGGACAGGCAGACGGACATGGCAAGATCGACTCGGCTATTGATGCTGATCAAGAATATATGTATATACTATGAGGGGTCGTAAATACTTCCTTCTGCCTGTTACATACATTTGAACAAATACATTATACCCTTTTTACCCATTTTAAATGGGTTCAGGGTATAAAAATATGGGCGCCAGATGGGCCCATTCAAAAAATATCGAAAGGCTATTGACAGGCGTCACATCCGATCCATGTTAGTGCAACCCAGCAAAACGCCTATTTTTTGCAACAGGAGTATACTATACAGTAGTAATTGAGCTTCGCTCGACCCCGTGGTTACAGTGAAAACTTTGTCGTTTACCTATTATCGCTTTATGACAACTTCTCTTTCTTATGTTCTGTGCCTTTCCTCATGCAGCTTTTTTTCAATGAGAGCTTACATTGGACCACATATAGCTGCCAAAGGAACGATCCGTCGAAATGTTGTTTCTGTAATGGGAACCTTCTTATACCCTGAGCCCATTGAAGATGGGTAATAAGGATATAATGTATTTGTGCAAATGTATGTGACGGGCGAAGGAAAGCATCTCCGACCCCATAAAGTCTATATATTCTTGATCAGCATAAATAGCCAAGTCGATCTAGCTGTCCGTCTGTCCACCGGTCTATCCTTCTGTCCGTCCGAATATATGAACGCACGGATCTCAGAACCTATTAGCGATAGAGACTTGAAACTTTGAACGTAGATCCTCCTAGTACCCGCAAAGTGGCAAACAATTGATATAGCAAGTCTGTTTTTTTTGATATATCTTAGTTTTCAAGTGCTACAGTCAAATTTTCATTTTAACCATCAGAATCAAATAAATATAAACTCCAATTGGAATCAGACAACAACTACAACCCTGTTGTCTTTCTGTAAATACACGAATATTCTATGGATAAGATCTACTGCTGACAATATTATCATAATCAATTAAATGCTATTTTTAATTGCAAACTTTTCGCTCAGTTTTAAAGATATCGTCTGGAAGCGTTGCAGAGATCCGTATATTTTCTATAATAATCTTCCCATAGCAACGATATACAAAATCTAATTTATATCAGTCCACACTGTTTTATAGCTGCCATAGAAACGATCGGCCAAAAATAAAGTTTTTGTATAAAAAACTTTTTTGTTTCTATGGTTTATAGAATAAACACTGTATTTGCTAGTTTCTGTTTAAGTCAAATCTCATAAAGACCGCACAGCTACATATATTATGTGGCTCATTAGACAGAATTTCAAAATATCTGTATTCCAAGATAGTTTCACCAATCTCAGCATTTACATATCTGCACACATCTGCAAAGCTATAAGACAAATTTCTACAAGAGCATAGGGTCTTCGGAGTGTCGAAGATTGTCGCAATATCTCGTTTCCATATAAATCGCATGTATATCCCTTGTTTGAAGAAGGTTGCTAGTTCTACTTAGTCAGAGAGAACTATTTTTTTGAGCATACGAGAAAGCAACGCGAGCTGCATCTTGATTTTGGAAGAAGGTTCGCGGTATCCCGTAGTAGACCCTTACTGAGTTCTAACAGAGTATTTTTCGGAATAATAACTATCATTTACAATTGCTTCTACGTGATTTGTTTAGAAAGGAATATAAGTCACAGGTTAATTAAGAGAATCATACGGAATACAGTTGCGGTAGAAGTAAAAGACACAGGTTCATTAAGAGAAGTATACGAAATAATCGTTTTTTGCGATGTCGAGCAGGGCGAACGTGAAAAAGCCGCTAATTCAATAGCTTGTTTAATTTCAGATCAACTGTTCAAATCATTAATGAATGTCATCGAATGTATGAAGCTAGCCATCCTGAAATATAAATACGATTTGGGACATACACACCTATAGGTACAAATCTAGGACGAATTACTACTTACGACGAACGACTTACTTGGCAGAATACTACCGCATATTAGACAACACAGAGAAAATGTCTGAAATGTACCTGCAGACCCACATGCACAAATCACTGTAGTCCGATTGGAGCAATTAAAACCAATGCTATCCGTTTTATACATGCACCACAGGCTTGGCGAGGAGCCTAGATAAAAGGTTATAGATTTAAATTCAGGGTTAACACAGCTTCTGCAAACAAGGAATGCTCCGATTGAGAAACTAACAGAGACGATACATTTTATCTTAAGCTCGAAGAAATAGAACCTGAAAACGTCACATTTGTATGTTACCCTGTAGCGCTCAAACAATTACTGAGTATGGAAGTTTAAAACGTCATTGTTTACTTCACTTTCCTCATTCATTACTTTAACAAAGACAAACTTAATAAATCAAAACTCTGATCTGAATGTAAGCGCCAATGATTATGGGAAATAGTAACTTAAAGGTAGTTTTAGAAGGTAGCACCATATAAATGGTATCGTGATTCCAATCGAGACCCTGGTGCCTCTCTTTTTTATTCAAACGGATTAACTCCAGTATCATCTTAAAATCAAAAAGCGAGTCTGAATCAACCAGCCCCAACTAATTTTCATCACTTTATACTTTTAGGTGTACTAACATTTGAATGTCGACGGAGAAAGCCTTATTAAACAAGTAAGAGGTTCTAGTCGGGAGCTCCCGACTAGGGGATACCTTGAACCCTCTTCTTCCGACAGCAAATGCAGCTCGCACTACGTGCTCGTTTGCTTTAGTAGCAATAAAAAAATATATAAAAAAAAAATAGTTTCGTCAGTAGGATTCGAACTTGCAACAGGCCGCATTACTCGCTGCCGCCTCTACTTAACAGCCACACAAATAATTGAGTATTGATAAGAAAAAAACGAATTAAAATAGCAGCACAGAAAACAATACAATCGCAATTGCAATGCTGTTGATAGAATTCAAAGCAGACGCGCAAGAATGTGTGTGTGTACATACAATGTATATAAAATTTCAAATCTCTAGCTCATATAGGCTCTAAGATCCTTGCGTTCATACATACAGACAGACGGACATGGCTAGATCGACTCGGCTATTGATGCTGATCAAGAACATATTTAATTTATGGGATCGGAGATGCTTTTCTATGCCTGTTACATATATTTGCACAAATACATTATACCCTTTTACCCATTTTTAATGGGTTCAGGGTATAAAAAGCAGCACATGCACAATGCACAGTACAAATTACAATCGCAACTTCATTCAATTTATAAAGATTATATTATATTATGCAGTTTGTCCCGACGAGGGGATACCCTGAGCCAAAGACAATATAAACACTAAAATGAGTAACGCCATACAACAAAATGCTACTATGCAGCTTGCTTTTTTGAAAATTGAGGACGAAAACAAATTCATTATCATTGCGCTCTCACAGCCGAAAGAGCGAAATGCTAAAAATAGAATGTATTCTCAGCTTCGGCTCTATGAGGGCCGTGCAAGCATTTATGTTTGTATGCGTGTGAATATACAGACATAACAGCATATTTAAATGTTTATTTATTTATTATTATTTTTATTTTATTAAAAAATAAGAGAGCCAAGAAATACAAATAGGGTAAATTAAATATGTTAGCAGCTAGTTCGACCGGCGGTGTAAAAATAATTGAAACCAAAAACAAAAATTGATAAAATGAATTGTTAAAAACACACAATTTCCCCTTATTTTGGTTTTTTTTTATTTCTTAAAATAAAATTATTTAATTAATAAGGTAATTTATAGA
Organism: Drosophila borealis; assembly: GCA_035045885.1. Taxonomy (NCBI): domain Eukaryota; kingdom Metazoa; phylum Arthropoda; class Insecta; order Diptera; family Drosophilidae; genus Drosophila; species Drosophila borealis. Next base: position 412,825 of record JAWNOR010000336.1, on the reverse strand, counting down.
AATTATATAAATATTTACATCGACTTAAAAAACCTCAGTACACAACATGCATTCATATGTAAATACAAATTTGGGAAGGGTGCATGATCAGCGCTAGAAAACTAACAAAATTTATTTCTTTGCCAACCAAAGCCAGAGCAGTGAATAACAACATATATATACAATCATACATATTTAGATGTAGTTATGCATGCATAATTCACACATAGGTGCTTGCATGCCATTGGCTGAGACAAGAACTTCTCTCGAGCATACAGCATACACTGTCCAAAAACAAAAGTGAACTCAATCTATGTGTGCTATTTTCCCATCATAGTTATTGCACAAGATGCGCTTTGTGAAAAATTTATTTTATTCTTAATTTTTCCTGTAAAGTTAATCGTTAGTATCTAGGGTAATGGTTCATTTAAATAAAGCATGCATTTCATGGAAAAACCAAAAGTACTATGCGTCGATCGTAAGTATAAAACTTTTTCGCTCAAAACGGAGCGACGCTATTTAGCTGAAGGCAGGCTGGCGACTAACTTCGTTGCTCGTGTCAGCATCAGCAAGCCGGGACTTTGGCATTCGTTCGTCTGAACGAACAGCCGTCGGCAGGCATGTCGTGCGAAGCCTTAAAGGCCAGATGGGCGTTACTCATCTTAGTGTTTATATTGTCTTTGCCTGAACCCTCTTTTACCCACACCAAATGCAGCTCGTGTTACGAGCTCGTTTGATTTAGCAATAATAAAAGAATATTCAAATAAAAACAAGTAAGAGGTTCTAGTCGGGAGCTCCCGAATAGGGGATACCCTGAACCCTCTTATTCCAACACCAAAATGTAGCTCGCGCTACGCGCTCGTTTGCTTTAGTAGTAATAAAGATAAATAAAAATAAAAAAAGTTCCCTTGGCAGGGATCGAACTCGCAACTGACCGCATTACTTGCTGCCGCCTCTACGCAACAGCCACACCAGACAAAAAAATAAAAAAGATTCCTCGGTAAGGTACGAACTCGTAACTTACCACGCTACTTTCCGACGCTTCTACTCAGTAGCCACACCAATAATTAAGTCTTAATAAGAAAGAAACTAATTAAAATAGCAGCACAGAAAACAATACAATTGCAAATACAATGCTGTTAATAGAATTCAAAGCAGACGCGCATGAATGTGTGTGTGTACATGTACACAGAAATTCTTGGAATTTGCGCTTGCTGCTGCACGTGTTTGCAGGCCACACACATATTCTCTTTTGTGTTTCTCAACCGATCTTGATCAAATTTTCAGGAGTAGATCTTATTGTACTATAAAATATTCGTGTATTCTCAAAATGACAATCGCATATAAATTGTGGCTTAATTAGGTAGGCAATACAAGTTGGTTTATTAACATGATTTATAGCTTTCTGTTGGTAACGGGGAGGTGGCGATAGGTATAAAATGAGAGATACTTGAAATATATAGTGACATATGTACCACACCGACACCATATACTACACTTGCACATACACTCATATATCATATAACTTATGTCCATAGCACTCAATTCCAACCCCTTATACATAAGCCCTAGCAACTAAGCACATCACCTAAATATTGTAATACGATACACACCAATTGGAATTTGTATTTGGTTACAATCATAAAATCACTAGACATAAACATCCGCCATAATCGTTATTCCCACCAAATGCCCAACTTGCCAACGCAGCTCAAATCCAGGCTCTTAGAATATTCCAGAAAACTCACAAAGAGAGTAAATAATAAAGAGCATTGCTAAAAGAAAAAGGTTTGGAGTTTGAGTTCATCCCACGCATCCAAGCCGTCAAGTTGAATATATTATTCCTGTAAATTCCGCTGAAGTTACGCACCGTTCAATAAAATTATATATTTTTTGAACAACGCGTTTTGACTTATTCAATTGGCGCAGCCGGTAGGATACGTGAATGTTATAAGGCTATTAAAGAACAATCGCAGTCCCAAGTCTTAAAAACGCTTATCGTAGCCGACAATAGCGATCGAGCGCGAGCGGTGCAATCATTCAAAAACGTATCCGCATAAAGACACACGCGAACTTGCCGCGAGTGCCGTTGACCGCTAAAGGATTATTTTATCCCAGGTCAACCAATAACCCAACAACGCAATTTCATTGCGATAAACTAGTAATTCATTCTGGTATTGATCCTTTGGACAATCGGAATTACTATGTAGTGAATCTGCTTCATTACATAACAGTGAGTGTGCCCGTGGATTTGCAAATTCTTTGATCCCTGCAAAACGCACTCATTGGTTAGCGCGCGCGACTAACACGAATAACGCCAAACCAAATAAAAAGACACCACAAAGACAACAAAACAAGAAGGAAAGTGAATTAAGATGGCACAGCCAACGGAATCAATACTCCAGTTGAGTGAGTTGCATCTAAATCAAGCACTAGGCCAGATTAGACAAGTGCCAACGTTCAATGGAGCTACAGAAGATCTAAGCGCCTTCATAAGACGCATAGACTTTAAAATGCAATTGTATCCAACGAGAGAGGTGCGACAACATAGCATCCTATTCGGCGCTATTGAAATGCAAACCGGAGGAGATGCCCAGAAAATATCTCATCTGTCCGCTGCCAACACGTGGACAGAGTTGAGGTCAGCACTCATTTCAAAATTCAAGATGCAGACACCCTGCGAAGAACTCCTTAGACGTATCTACAATACCCCCTTCACTGGAAGTATTCGTAAGTTTGTAGAAGAACTGAAATACAAATCTTATATTATATTAAATAAGTTAATGTTAAAAGATAACCAAATGAATATCATACTTTGTACAAACGCTTCAAACAACACAGTTAAAGACATGATAATGAGAAAATTGCCTGACAGACCCTAGCTCGTCAGGATATAACCACAGTTTCTAAGCTCAAGCAAGTAGCGCAACGAGAAGGCGTCTACGAAGTACTATTGTCCGATAACACTAAAAATTAAAACAATCAAAATGGTCCATCTAACTCTAAACAAAAACTATAGTAACACCACGCAGAAACCAAAATTCCAAGTCGATTGTAGTCCGCAAATACATCAAGAATTTAGGCAGAATTTGAACAAAGGCAGGGCAAAAATTCCCATTAACTACCAACACCAACAAAGCTATTCAGGAGCCCCTAATCCACCAGTTAAGAGGCAACGCGAAAGCGCTAGCGGACAGATGAAAATGGAAACTAGTGAGCATTTGCATTAAGCTGCCTCGGAATCAGAAACAAACACAGAAGAACCAACCCATATAGAAAACTAACCATGAACAACAAAGTTCTAAAATGCATAGTAGACACGGGGTCAACTATTAATTTAATGAAAGAAAATGTTCTGAAATTCCCCATAAAAAATTGCCAACTAGAAGATCATACCATCAACGGTAGTAATATTAAATCAAAGCATTTCGCTCAAACCCAGCAAGCTTTGTCCATCATATCAGATATTTTATTTACATAATTTTTAGAAAATTTTGATTTGCTACTAGGTCGAGAATTCCTAGAGAGTTCTCAAGCATTTATAGACTATAAAAATAAAAAAAATACACATTCACCATGCAAAACAATTCAGAAATCGAATTGTCAGCGGACCCCCATCTGATGACGAACAATTTGTGTTCGCCATCAACAACGAACTTTCAGAGTTCAACGAATTCCGCCTAGATCATCTAAACGATGAAGAAAAAGGCAAACTAACTAAAGTCTTACATGAGTTTGGTAACATTCAGTACAGAGAAGGTGAAAATTTGACTTTCACGAGTACTGTCAAACATGTCATCCAAACCAAACATGAATACCCGGTTTACAAAAAACTATACAAATATGCCCAAACATTCGACCAAGAAGTCAAAAACCATATCAAAGATATGATCAAACAAAGGATAGTTCTCAAGTCGAAATCCCCTTACTGTTGCCTATTTGGATCATACCCAAAAAGAGGGATGCATCCGGCAAACAAAAATTTAGGATAGTCATTGACTATCGAAGCCTTAATGAAGTCACAATAGATGACAAATACCCTATACCAGCAATGGATGGTATACTCGACAAACTTGATAAAAGTCAGTATTTTACTACCATTGATCTCGCGAAAGGTTTTCACCAGATCCAAATGGATGAAAGCTCAATTCCTAAGACAGCGTTTTCAACGAAAAATGGACATTATGAGTACAGTCGAATGCTGTTTGGTTTGAAAAATGCACCTGCAACGTTTCAACGCTGCATGAACAATCTTTTGAAGATTTGATCAAGGATTGTATTGTCTATATGGACGACATAATTGTTTACTCCACTTCATTGGAGGAACATATATTGTCATTAAGGAGGGTATTCACAAAGTTAAGGGAGGCCAATCTAAAACTACAATTAGATAAATGTGAATTCATGAAAAAACAAACAGAATTCTTAGGCCATATAATCACAACGGAAGGTATAAAACCAATACCTAAAACTTTGCGATTTCTACCGAAAGTTCATCCCAAATTTTGCAAAAATAGCAAAGCCAATGACAGCAAAATTGAAGAAAGGTGCAGTCATAAACACAAAAGATAAACAGTACATTGAAGGATTTGAAAAATTAAAACTTCTTATCATGTCCGATCCGATACTAATGTATCCTTATTTCGAGAAACAATTCTCATTAACCACAGACGCCAGTAATATTGCCATAGGAGCAGTATTATCCCAAGATCATAAACCAATCTGCTATGCCAGCAGAACATTAAATGAACATGAAAAAAACTATTCGGCAATAGAAAAAGAACTTTTAGCTATTGTCTGGGCCACTAAATATTTCAGGTCCTATCTATTTGGAAGAAAATTCGAGATCCTTAGTGATCACAAACCCCTAGTTTGGTTGAGTAATATAAAAGAACCCAATATGAAGATACAAAGATGGAAAATCAAGCTAAATGAGTTTGATTACCATATTAAATATGTTCCAGGTAAAGAGAATCACGTAGCAGATGCTTTATCGCGAATCAAAATTGAAGAAAATGTACTAGGAAAAACCCCAGATAGCTCAGCAGCGACAATACATAGTGCATAAGAAGATAACGAAAATTATATTCCTATTACAGAAAGACCCATTAATTATTATAACAGGCAAATAGAATACAAAAAAGCCAACACTAACAAAGTTGAAACAATACATTACTTTCACAAATTAAAAATCAAAATTTCATATCAAGAAATGACCCATGATCACGCTAAAGAACTAATTAAAGAATATTTATGCACTAAGAAAAGTGTTTACTTTCATAATGAAGCTGATTTCATAACATTCCAAAACGCTTACATTGAAATAATCAATCCTAATAACTCAACAAAAGTAATGAAATCCACTTAACAAGTAACTGATATCCAAACATATGCACACTTCAAGGAAATTATCCTTAAAAATCATAAAGATTTATTACTTCCAGGTATCGAAAAGGTTTCAGCACTCTTTAAAAAAAAATATTACTATACCGACCATTAAAAACTCATTCAAAACATCATAAATGCATGTGAAATATGCAATATAGCTAAAACCGACACACAGAAATACTAAACTCTCGTTCCAAACTACTCCAGAAACACTCAACCCTAGAGAAACATATGTACGTCATTGATTTTTACATCATTGACAATAAACAATTTCTATCTTGTATAGACATTTATTCCAAATATGCTGCATTAATAGAAATTAATAGCAGAAATTGGCTCGAAACAAAACGAGCAATCCTCAAAATTTTCAATGAAATGGGTACACCAACCGAAATTAAAGCCGACAAAGACTCAGCGTTCATGTGCGCAGCACTTCAGTAATGGCTACAGTCAGAAAATGTTAAAATAACTATAACTCCTAGTAAGAATGGAATTTCTGACGTTGAGAGATTTCACAAAACAATTAATGAAAAATTGAGGATAAACAACAGAAAGTCCGACTCAGAAAATAAGCTAACAAAATTCGAAACAATTCTTTATACGTATAACCCTAAAACCAAACATAATGCAACTGGTAGAACACCAGCTAACACCCAACGAAGAAAATAAGTAAAACAGCGAGTCTAAACGAAAAACGCCAAGACTTCGAAGTAGATACTAGATTTAGGGAATCCCCTCTAGTAAGATCAAAAACCACAACTCCATTCAGGAAAACAGGAAACCTCAGACAAGTAGATGACAAGCATTTTGAAGAAACCAATAGAGGTAGAAAAATTACACACTACAAATCTAAATTTAAAAAGAAAAAGAATTAATCTAAGTAAATATGATAATTACAGATCAAACAACCATCAAGGCCAAGAAAACCCAACGTAAGTTATCATCGTACTTAATATTATTCCTAATAACCATCTTCATCCGAGAAGCCAAATCCCAAAGAATAGAAATCAACCCGATCCAAGCTAAGAATGGCCACTTCATTTTTAAAACATGAGTAATACACTTACCCGTAAATTCTGAATACCATTATTTGGCCGTGAACATAACCAAAACAGAACAAACCTACAACAATCTAATCAAACAAGTTGAAGAATTTGAAACTTTATCACAGATAAGATATTTAAAGAAAAGTTAGAAAGAGAAATGAATGGCATAGCAATAGCAAAACGCAGCAAACGCGGTCTTGCTAATTTAATGGGTACTATTTACAAATACTTATTTGGCACATTAGATCAACAAGATAAAGAAGAGCTTGAATCTAAAATGAACAATATAGCAGAAAATAGCGTACAAGCAAACGAATTAAATTGAGTAATTGAAACAGTCAACATAGGCATAGATACAATAAATCGTTAAAGTCATTTTAAAAAATGTAAGAGTGCCAAGAAATACAAATAGGGTAAATTAAATATGTTAGCAGCTAGTTCGACCGACAGTGTAAAAAATAATTGAAACAAAAAAAAAATTGATAAAATGAATTGTTAGAAACACAAAATTTGCGCTTATTTCGTTTTTTTATACCCTTGCAGAGGGTATTATAATTTTGTCGTGAAATGTGTAACGCATAGAAGGAGACATCTCCGACCCCATAAAGTATATATATTCTTGATCAGTATCAACAGCCGAGTTGATATAGCCATGTCCGTCTGTCCGTCTGTCTGTTTCTATGCGAACTAGTCTCTCAGTTTTAAAGCTATCTTTATGAAACTTTGCAGAAGTCCCTCTTTCTGTTGCACGCAGCTCATATGTCAAAACCAGCTGGATCGGACCACTATATCATATAGCTGCCATAGGAACGATCGGTCGAAAAGTAGGTTCTTGTATGAAAAACATTTTTGTTTATAAAGTTATCTTTACTAAACTTGGTATTTATTAGTTTTACTACGTTCCCCATATATATGCAAAATTCTATTAAGATCGGACAACTATATCATATAGCTGCCATAGGAACAATCGGTCGAAAATTAAGTTTTTGTATGGAAAATTTTTATGTTTTTCAAGATATCTTGACCAAACTCGGTGCTTATTAGTTTTACTAAGCTCCCCATATATATGCAAAATTCTTTTCGGATCGGGCAACTATATCATATAGCTGCCATAGGAACAATCGGTCGAAAATTAAGTTTTTGTATGGAAAATTTTTATGTTTTTCAAGATATCTTGACCAAACTCGGTACTTATTAGTTTTACTACGCTCCCCATATATATGCAAAATTCTATTAAGATCGGGAAACTATATCATATAGCTGCCATAGGAACGATCGGTCGAAAATTAAGTTTTTGTATGGAAATTTTTTTTTTTGTCAAGATATCTTGACCAAACTTGATATTTATTATTTTTACTATGCCCCCCATATATATGCAAAATCCTATTAAGATCGGACAACTATATCATATAGCTGCCATAGGAACGATCGGTCGAAATTAAGTTGTTGTATGGAAAACTTTTTTGTTTTTTAAGACATTTTAACCATACTCGGTTAATTAACTGTCATTAACTATTTCCCTGTACTTCTTCGATACGGGCAAGGCACTATGAGCATTATGAAAAGGTTGGGTCTGCAAGGGTATTAAATCTTCGGCGTGCCGAAGATAGCCCTTCCTTCTCGTTTTTATTTCTTAAAATAAAATTATTAATTAACAAGGTAATTTATAGAAATTATACAAATATTTACATCGACTTTAAAAACCTCAGTACACAACATGCATTCATATGCCAACCAAAGCCAGAGCAGTGAATAACAACATATATATACACACATACATATTTTGATGTAGTTATGCATGCATAATTCACACATAGAAACATAGGTGCTTGCATGCCATTGGCTGAGACAAGAACTCTCGAGCATACAGCATACACTGTCCAAAAACAAAAGTGAAATCAATTGTGAGGCGGCTACTGAAGTCCGCCGCCCCACAGTTTTCATCAAGTAGCCATCGTTCCCGAAAGCCAAATCACGGCAAGGAGCCGCTGGCGGGATTAGTTACTATTATTATATGTTATAGTATATATTATTATTATGCATTAGTTATGTAAGAGGCAAGAAGCCGTCGAAGAAATCATTATTTTGTATTAGTAATGTAAGAGGCAAGAAGCCGTCAAAGACATTATTATTGTGTATTATCTATGTAAGAGGCAAGGAGCCCCAATATTATAAGTAGTCGTATTAGTTGAGTAAAGAGGCAAGGAGCCACGAATGTTATCATTTGCCTAATAAGAGCGTATTTAAATTTAACCGCCGGCCGCCGCTGCAACCGTGCGTTGTCGATCGGTTGTTCAACACCGTCTTCGAGAGCGCAACTTCAATTCGGCAGCGAAGAGCGAAAGCTCCGAGGCGAAGTTGAGCAAGCTCGCGGCGAAGTTGAGCGGCGTTGCTCAACCACCACCCCCTCCCCCTTAAACCCTCTCTCCCAGCGAAATTATAAATATCTTGTAACTCGCTAGACCTGGTAAGACTGAGAGTTATACCCCGGCCAGTAGCTTCTTTACAAGTGGCGCCCGAGCAGGGACGAAGAGGTGTTTAGGGGGCGTGGCATGTCGGCGGATTAAAGCCCCGCAAACATGCCCAAATAGGTATTTTTTTATACAGGGTATTTTTAGCCGGGCATACCCTAGAGTCAGGGTACCCTATCGGAGGATAAGGGAATAAAATAAAGTATTATTATTATATAGGCGAAATATCAAACTAGGGTATTAGGTAGTCCCGCATACCCTAGCGAACATTTGTATACCCTGTGTTAGGCATAGGCAAAAAATGAACACCTGCAACATTTGAGCGACGAAAATGTGTGCAGATCTAGTGCGCAAAGCAAAGAGTCGAAATTATAACGGTCGGTCGAGATCACGCTTGCATACGGGTGCCCAAACGCGCGGCGCAGTCGACGTCGGCGTCGAAGGGCCGTTAAGGCGTCGCGGCAGCGACTGTACAGTGGGACGAATTCAACTCGCGCGCAATGGAAAGTTGAATTCAGTAGTACAGTTGTCGAGGGCAGTGAGGATGGTCGCATTTTTAGATTGAGTGCGAACGAAGTGAACAATAAGAAAAAAACAAGCACCAAACGAATCAAATGAACGCGGGTTAAAGTGTAAAGAACGGCAAGAGAATTATTTTTTTTGTGAAGAGGCCAAAGATAAACAAAAATAAGTGGATAAAAATAAAATTTTTATTAATAAAATTAATTAAATAAAAATAAATAAAAGACATAAAACAAACAAATGAATACACAAGAATAAACCAAGGGAAACAATAAAGACGAAGGCAGCGACCAAGTGAGGAACGGCCTAAAAGTGAAAAAGTGAAATGGGAAATTTAAGTACATTTTGTTGAGTTTTTTTTTTCGGAAAAAAAAAATTTTTTTTTAATTTTTTTATTTTTGTATGGTGGAATTATTTTGGTAAATTTTTGTATGGTAAAGGCAAAATAAAAAGGAAAACTAAAAGGAACAAAAGTGGCTGAGTAAGATCGGCGTAAAAGTGACAAAGACACCAAACTGATCAAAAAAAATGGAGAAAAATAATAAAGAACCGACGGAAGCCCTAAAACAGGAAGAGAGGGAAACAGCGACGTCGGCTACCAAGAAGGTATATAATAAAGGATGGAGGCAGGTGAGTGCCAAAACCCGGGGGTAGGCGTCCGTTGGATTCACCAGCGACGCAAAGAGGAGCTAGTGGCGATCGCCCATGAGTTCGGGTTGGAAAAGGAGGGGCGCGTGGAGGAGCTGCGTAAGCGGCTGTCCACCTACGTTCAGGATGGCGGTCACTCAACTGAGATTTGGGCTCGACTTGCCGAGCTGGAATCTCAGTACGCCAAAACTCTTGAGCCGCCATCATGGGGCGTCCCACCCGACTTTGGCGGGCGATCACGTCAAAAGTCGGAGCCCGACCTCAGGAGCTCCCAGTTGTACGGGCGTTTGCAGGCGCCCACCCCGAGCTTGTCCGTCTCGGGCGTGGAGGCGGCTCCTGCTCTCGGTGGGAATGAAGAACGCCGAGCAACTGCGGTCAACGCAGAGGTAGGGCGGTCCCCTGCCGATCCGAGTAGTAATCCTTACCACACTAGACCATACCCTCACCGGAGGGTATTGCACCGGATCTACGAGAACCCTAGAATACAAACTCTACGTGCGACGGCAAGATTTTTCAACTTTGTCCCAGCTTACGCAAATGGCCGTGGAGTACGAGACAGTCATGAGGCAGAGGGTGGAAGACTCAGGAAGCCAACTTTTGAGCCAGGGCGTCGCGAGGTCGAATGGTGCAGAATGGGCGAGGGCGGTACAGTCCCCGGGTGGACATGTCAACCCGTTCCGATCTGCTCCCAGCGGATCCGGAACGACCGTTGTGGACAACCAGGTCCCCGCCCCACCCGCCATAACTCACGCAGAGGTGGCCCATCGGATGATGAGCCAAGAGGCCGGGATTGGATATGATCCGCGACGAGCGTGTCGTAGGTGCGGGCAAGAGGGGCACTTCGCTAGGGAATGTCCCAATGGTCCCGTCTTATTTTGCTGGGTATGTGGAAGCCGGGGCAGAAGTAGTCAGGAGTGTTGTCGCCGCGCGGAGGCGGGAAACGGGCAGGATCGGATCGCCCGGGTCAGGATCGGGTAGGCGCCGATACACGCGGAACCCAGAAGTAGGACACCCACTAAAGGTGGACGAGGGCCGAATCGTCGCTACGGTGGAGATTGGCGGGCGAACGATGCCTGCCACGATCGATACTGGAGCCACTCGTAGCTTCATGAGTGAAGACTGCGTACGCAAGTGGATGATTCGGGGAAGAGTGGAGGAAATACAGGCACGAATCCGCCTGGCAGATGGGTCCACCCTAGAGGTGGAGAAAGCCTTGAGAGTAGACGTCAGCTTAGGAGGAAAAACGATCAGCATGACGATGCTCATCATGCCCTCAATGTTGGACCACGTAATCCTGAGTATGGATTTCTTGGGTGCAATGGGCATTACAATACGCTGCGGCGAGGCGGAACTGGTCCTAGAGACAGTGACGGCACCAGGCGTGGGGCCAGGAATGAACGAGGAGCCGGAGGAAGGCCTCCCAAGGTTTCGCCGCAAAGTTGGCACCCAAATTTGACGGTCCCTACAGGGTCGTCAAATTCATGTCCCCCAATATTGTGCGGCTGGTGAAACCAGGCGAGCATAATAAAAGGGTGGCCAACATCTCGCAGCTGAATCCATTCCATCAAAAGACGACGGGCGATGAAGGGGAAGACCCGGGGCGCATAGATGCCCACGAGTAGGCAAAGGGTGAGAGCGACACCTGTCGCCCAACGAAACCATTATAATTAAGTTTAGATAAGGTTAACACTAACAACATAAATAAGAATAGGTTTAGAAAAATGTGTGTTAACAAATAAGCGGAATCTACAGATGGAACTACAGCGTTACGCTGAACGCGAGAGGCGACGTTACCGTCACTTTCTTGAAGTGAGCGGGGGGGTGTGAGGCGGCTACTGAGGTCAGCCACCCCACCGTTATTCACGGCAAGGAGCCGTCGTCCTTATAGCCGAAATCACAGCAAGGAGCCGCTGGCGGGACAACCTACTGTTGTTTAATTTTTTAGTATTAATTGTATTAGTTATGTAAGAGGCAAGGAGCCATCAATATTATTATTTGTATTAGTTATGTAAGAGGCAATTAATTTAGAAAGAGGCAAGGAGCCATCAGTATTATGAGTACTAGAGTAAATTAAGGGCAAGGAGCCACGTAGCCAGCAGTTGCATAATTTAAGTTTGAATTTAACCGCCGGCCGCCGCAGCAACCGTGCGTTGTTGATCGGGTGCTCAACACCGTGTTCGAGAGCGCAACTTCAGTTCGGCGGCGAAGAGCGAAAGCTCCGAGGTGAAGTTGCGAAAGCTCGCGGCGAAGTTGAGCGACCGAGGCATGCGCATGGCTCGCCGGCGAGCGCGCCGGCACTTTGGAATGAACGTTAAGGGTGAGTAGACGTGCATCGCGAGACGAGAAAGATCATAGAGTGTATAGCGGAGCGCTAGGGCTCCAAGACAGTGCGGCAGGGCTTAGATCGTGAGATACTATAAAGTAGTAGTAAGTGAGAAGCGAATAAAGTACATATGTTGTAATTATCGAGAGGAAACTGGATAGTTCTTTGTTTTCTGGTAACCCGGCTTGCCTTAACATCGGAGTTAACCGATGCTCGACCTAACCTAGAGTAGGAGCATGTGGTACGGGATTGTGGTCCCGGGGTGGGCATTACTGGTTGGTGTTTGGATAGTGTAGTTGGTGCGAGGCCACGGCCCGATAGTGTAGTTGGTACGAGGCCACGGCCCGAAGGAGCAATTAGGGTGAGGCCACGGCCCGGTAGTATAGGTGTACCGAAGCCGAGTTAGGCATCGTTAGGTCAGGATGCTCACCACCCCCTCCCCCTTAAACCCTCTCTCCCAGCGAAATTATAAATATCTTGTAACTCGCTAGACCTGGTAAGACTGAGAGTTATACCCCGGCCAGTAGCTTCTTTACAAGTGGCGCCCGAGCAGGGACGAAGAGGTGTTTAGGGGGCGTGGCATGTCGGCGGATTAAAGCCCCGCAAACATGCCCAAATAGGTATTTTTTTTATACAGGGTATTTTTAGCCGGGCATACCCTAGAGTCAGGGTACCCTATCGGAGGATAAGGGAATAAAATAAAGTATTATTATTATATAGGCGAAATATCAAACTAGGGTATTAGGTAGTCCCGCATACCCTAGCGAACATTTGTATACCCTGTGTTAGGCATAGGCAAAAAATGAACACCTGCAACATTTGAGCGACGAAAATGTGTGCAGATCTAGTGCGCAAAGCAAAGAGTCGAAATTATAACGGTCGGTCGAGATCACGCTTGCATACGGGTGCCCAAACGCGCGGCGCAGTCGACGTCGGCGTCGAAGGGCCGTTAAGGCGTCGCGGCAGCGACTGTACAGTGGGACGAATTCAACTCGCGCGCAATGGAAAGTTGAATTCAGTAGTACAGTTGTCGAGGGCAGTGAGGATGGTCGCATTTTTAGATTGAGTGCGAACGAAGTGAACAATAAGAAAAAAACAAGCACCAAACGAATCAAATGAACGCGGGTTAAAGTGTAAAGAACGGCAAGAGAATTATTTTTTTTGTGAAGAGGCCAAAGATAAACAAAAATAAGTGGATAAAAATAAAATTTTTATTAATAAAATTAATTAAATAAAAATAAATAAAAGACATAAAACAAACAAATGAATACACAAGAATAAACCAAGGGAAACAATAAAGACGAAGGCAGCGACCAAGTGAGGAACGGCCTAAAAGTGAAAAAGTGAAATGGGAAATTTAAGTACATTTTGTTGAGTTTTTTTTTTCGGAAAAAAAAAATTTTTTTTTTAATTTTTTTATTTTTGTATGGTGGAATTATTTTGGTAAATTTTTGTATGGTAAAGGCAAAATAAAAAGGAAAACTAAAAGGAACAAAAGTGGCTGAGTAAGATCGGCGTAAAAGTGACAAAGACACCAAACTGATCAAAAAAAATGGAGAAAAATAATAAAGAACCGACGGAAGCCCTAAAACAGGAAGAGAGGGAAACAGCGACGTCGGCTACCAAGAAGGTATATAATAAAGGATGGAGGCAGGTGAGTGCCAAAACCCGGGGGTAGGCGTCCGTTGGATTCACCAGCGACGCAAAGAGGAGCTAGTGGCGATCGCCCATGAGTTCGGGTTGGAAAAGGAGGGGCGCGTGGAGGAGCTGCGTAAGCGGCTGTCCACCTACGTTCAGGATGGCGGTCACTCAACTGAGATTTGGGCTCGACTTGCCGAGCTGGAATCTCAGTACGCCAAAACTCTTGAGCCGCCATCATGGGGCGTCCCACCCGACTTTGGCGGGCGATCACGTCAAAAGTCGGAGCCCGACCTCAGGAGCTCCCAGTTGTACGGGCGTTTGCAGGCGCCCACCCCGAGCTTGTCCGTCTCGGGCGTGGAGGCGGCTCCTGCTCTCGGTGGGAATGAAGAACGCCGAGCAACTGCGGTCAACGCAGAGGTAGGGCGGTCCCCTGCCGATCCGAGTAGTAATCCTTACCACACTAGACCATACCCTCACCGGAGGGTATTGCACCGGATCTACGAGAACCCTAGAATACAAACTCTACGTGCGACGGCAAGATTTTTCAACTTTGTCCCAGCTTACGCAAATGGCCGTGGAGTACGAGACAGTCATGAGGCAGAGGGTGGAAGACTCAGGAAGCCAACTTTTGAGCCAGGGCGTCGCGAGGTCGAATGGTGCAGAATGGGCGAGGGCGGTACAGTCCCCGGGTGGACATGTCAACCCGTTCCGATCTGCTCCCAGCGGATCCGGAACGACCGTTGTGGACAACTGGCGCCCCGCCCCGGGAATGGATATGATCCGCGACGAGCGTGTCGTAGGTGCGGGCAAGAGGGGCACTTCGCTAGGGAATGTCCCAATGGTCCCGTCTTATTTTGCTGGGTATGTGGAAGCCGGGGCAGAAGTAGTCAGGAGTGTTGTCGCCGCGCGGAGGCGGGAAACGGGCAGGATCGGATCGCCCGGGTCAGGATCGGGTAGGCGCCGATACACGCGGAACCCAGAAGTAGGACACCCACTAAAGGTGGACGAGGGCCGAATCGTCGCTACGGTGGAGATTGGCGGGCGAACGATGCCTGCCACGATCGATACTGGAGCCACTCGTAGCTTCATGAGTGAAGACTGCGTACGCAAGTGGATGATTCGGGGAAGAGTGGAGGAAATACAGGCACGAATCCGCCTGGCAGATGGGTCCACCCTAGAGGTGGAGAAAGCCTTGAGAGTAGACGTCAGCTTAGGAGGAAAAACGATCAGCATGACGATGCTCATCATGCCCTCAATGTTGGACCACGTAATCCTGAGTATGGATTTCTTGGGTGCAATGGGCATTACAATACGCTGCGGCGAGGCGGAACTGGTCCTAGAGACAGTGACGGCACCAGGCGTGGGGCCAGGAATGAACGAGGAGCCGGAGGAAGGCCTCCCGGGTCGGGGCACGCTCGGCTACGAGGATCGGAGCAAGCCTCCCGTCAGAAAGGGAGCACGGCTCGCACGAAAGTCGGAGCAAGCCTCCCAGTCAGGGAGCACCTGCTCGGCTACAGAGAGAGTCGGAGAGAGGCCATTATCGTCGAGGGAAGCTCAACGTCGTGGCCGATGCGCTATCGAGGCATCCTCTAGAGACCTGTCAGCAAGCAGTGGTGGCCGAGGCTCCCTGCAAATGTGTCGCGAGAGCGCGCCAGAATCGCCGAAGAGCCAGCCAAGTCCCGGATTACACCGAAAAAACGGACAGTATATAGCATTGGGTCACCGGACAGACGAGAGGACACATCCCCTAAACTATCGAGGCAGTAGTCAACGCCAGAGTACTGCGAGTGTCAGATCTCCCACGGCCGGGCATCAAGTGTCAGAAAAACGGGCGAATTAGCCCAGCGGACTACTGGCCGGGTATGTCCTCGATGCCGCCAAATACGTGAGGTGTTGCGAAGACTGCCAAAAATTCAAGAGTGAGCAACTCAAACCGGCTGGTCGCATGCTGACGAGGCAGGTGGCAGAGCCGAGCGGTACTTTGCGCGGACTTCGTCGGACCCCTCCACGGTCGAGACAGGCAACACCATGTACTGGTGTTCCAGACGCTCTCGAAGTGGGTGGAACTGGTCCCTCTCAGAAGAGCCACAGCGGCACACTACAGACCGCGTTTCGAAAAGGATCTAAGTAGGTTCGGGTACCAGGAAGTCGTGTGCGACAACGGGGTACAGTTACGAGCCGGAGTTCAAGTCTTTTGGGATCCCTGGGTGTAGAGATCCATCACACCGCCCGTACTGTCCGCAAGAGAATCCCACTGAGAGGACCAACCGGACTGTAAAGACCATGAAGCGCAATTATCGAGGACCATCAGAGTCATGGGACGAGCTTTTGCCCGAGATATCGCTAGCGGTCAATACCATGTGGCGGACTCAACGGGATCAGTCCTGTTCCTGATGCAGGGCAGGGAACCTCGGTACCCGCAGCTCTGTACGATCAAGTAACTCCGGGGTCCGCAACTAGTGCGCTCGACCCAGGACTAAGGCGGATAGGTAAAAGAAATCGTTTATATCGTCCACAGCAACCTCCAGCGCCTTCAAAGGACCAGGGCCGCCATACAACGCGGAGACGAGATGGCGGCCTCGTTGGACTCGATGGTCCTGTTGAGCAGCACCAGTTGTCCAACGCTGCCGAAGGTTTCGCCGCAAAGTTGGCACCCAAATTTGACGGTCCCTACAGGGTCGTCAAATTCATGTCCCCCAATATTGTGCGGCTGGTGAAACCAGGCGAGCATAATAAAAGGGTGGCCAACATCTCGCAGCTGAATCCATTCCATCAAAAGACGACGGGCGATGAAGGGGAAGACCCGGGGCGCATAGATGCCCACGAGTAGGCAAAGGGTGAGAGCGACACCTGTCGCCCAACGAAACCATTATAATTAAGTTTAGATAAGGTTAACACTAACAACATAAATAAGAATAGGTTTAGAAAAATGTGGCCCTAAAAAAAGAAATATAAAATAAGTTAACAAATAAGCGAAATCTACAGATGGAACTGATCGGGGGAACAAGTCCGCTGGTTCCGATGCCGGCGCACCCGTTTCCACGTGTCCGACGGGGAGCGTGATTACAGCGTTACGCTGAACGCGAGAGGCGACGTTACCGTCACTTTCTTGAAGTGAGCGGGGGGGGTGTGAGGCGGCTACTGAGGTCAGCCACCCCACCGTTATTCACGGCAAGGAGCCGTCGTCCTTATAGCAAAATCACAGCAAGGAGCCGCTGGCGGGAAAACCTACTATTGTTATATGTTATAGTATATATTATTATTATGCATTAGTTATGTAACAGGCAAGAAGCCGTCAAAGATATCATTATTTTGTATTAGTTATGTAAGAGGCAAGATGCCGTCAAAGACATTATTATTGTGTATTAGCTATGTAAGAGGCAAGGAGCCATCAGTATTATAAGTACTCGTATTAGTTGAGTAAAGAGGCAAGGAGCCACGAAGCCAGCATTAGCATAATTTAAGAGCGTATTTGAATTTAACCGCCGGCCGCCGCAGCAACCGTGCGTTGTTGATCGGGTGCTCAACACCGTGTTCGAGAGCGCAACTTCAGTTCGGCGGCGAAGAGCGAAAGCTCCGAGGTGAAGTTGCGAAAGCTCGCGGCGAAGTTGAGCGGCCGAGGCAAGCGCATGGCTCGCCGGCGAGCGCGCCGGCACTTTGGAATGAACGTTAAGCGTGTTGGTGGGTCCAACAGTGCGGCGGGCTTAGATCGTGAGAGACTATAAAGTAGTAGTAAGTGAAAGGCGAATAAAGTACATATGTTGTAATTATCGAGAGGAAACTGGATAGTTCTTTGTTTTCTGGTAACCCGGCTTGCCTTAACATCGGAGTTAACCGATGCTCGACCTAACCTAGAGTAGGAGCATGTGGTACGGGATTGTGGTCCCGGGGTGGGCATTACTGGTTGGTGTTTGGATAGTGTAGTTGGTGCGAGGCCACGGCCCGATAGTGTAGTTGGTACGAGGCCACGGCCCGATAGTGTAGTTGGTACGAGGCCACGGCCCGATAGTGTAGTTGGTACGAGGCCACGGCCCGATAGAGTAGTTGGTGCGAGGCCACGGCCCGCTAGAGTAGTTGGTACGAGGCCACGGCCCGAAGGAGCAGTTAGGGTGAGGCCACGGTCCGGTAGTATAGGTGTACCGAAGCCGAGTTAGGCATGGTTAGGTCAGGATGCACAACATACAAGGATTGTCTTGTCTATATGGACGACATAATTGTTTACTCCACTTAATTGGAGGAACATATATTGTCATTGAGAAGGGTATTCACAAAGTTAAGGGAGGCCAATCTAAAACTACAATTAGATAAATGTTAATTCATGAAAAAACAAACTGAATTCTTAGGCCATATAATCACAACGGAAGGTATAAAACCTAACCCAGCCAAAATTGATACAAAAATTCCCAATACCTAAAACTTTGCGATTTCTACCGAAAGTTCATCCCAAATTTTGCAAAAATAGCAAAGCCAATGACAGCAAAATTGAAGAAAGGTGCAGTCATAAACACAAAAGATAAACAGTACATTGAAGGATTTGAAAAATTAAAACTTCTTATCATGTCCGATCCGATACTAATGTATCCTTATTTCGAGAAACAATTCTCATTAACCACAGACGCCAGTAATATTGCCATAGGAGCAGTATTATCCCAAGATCATAAACCAATCTGCTATGCCAGCAGAACATTAAATGAACATGAAAAAAACTATTCGGCAATAGAAAAAGAACTTTTAGCTATTGTCTGGGCCACTAAATATTTCAGGTCCTATCTATTTGGAAGAAAATTCGAGATCCTTAGTGATCACAAACCCCTAGTTTGGTTGAGTAATATAAAAGAACCCAATATGAAGATACAAAGATGGAAAATCAAGCTAAATGAGTTTGATTACCATATTAAATATGTTCCAGGTAAAGAGAATCACGTAGCAGATGCTTTATCGCGAATCAAAATTGAAGAAAATGTACTATGAAAAACCCCAGATAGCTCAGCAGCGACAATACATAGTGCACAAGAAGATAACGAAAATTATATTCCTATTACAGAAAGACCCATTAATTATTATAACAGGCAAATAGAATACAAAAAAGCCAACACTAACGAAGTTGAAACAATACATTACTTTCACAAATTAAAAATCAAAATTTCATATCAAGAAATTACCCATGATCACGCTAAAGAACTAATTAAAGAATATTTATGCACTAAGAAAAGTGTTTACTTATATAATGAAGCTGATTTCATAACATTACAAAACGCTTACATTGAAATAATCAATCCTAATAACTCAACAAAAGTAATGAATTCCACTTAACAAGTAACTGATATCCAAACATATGCACACTTTAAGAAAATTATCCTTAAAAATCATAAAGATTTATTACATCCAGGTATCGAAAAGGTTTCAGCACTCTTTAAAGAAAAATATTACTATCCCGACCATTAAAAACTCATTCAAAACATCATAAATGCATGTGAAATATGCAATATAGCTAAAACCGACACACAGAAATACTAAACTCTCGTTCCAAACTACTCCAGAAACACTCAACCCTAGAGAAACATATGTACGTCATTGATTTTTACATCATTGACAATAAACAATTTCTATCTTGTATAGACATTTATTCCAAATATGCTGCATTAATAGAAATTAATAGCAGAAATTGGCTCGAAACAAAACGAGCAATCCTCAAAATTTTCAATCAAATGGGTAAACCAACCGAAATGAAAGCCGACAAAGACTCAGCGTTCATGTGCGCAGCACTTCAGTAATGGCTACAGTCAGAAAATGTTAAAATAACTATAACTCCTAGTAAGAATGGAATTTCTGACGTTGAGAGATTTCACAAAACAATTAATGAAAAATTGAGGATAAACAACAGAAAGTCCGACTCAGAAAATAAGCTAACAAAATTCGAAACAATTCTTTATACGTATAACCATAAAACCAAACATAATACAACTGGTAGAACACCAGCTAACACCCAACGAAGAAAATAAGTAAAACAGCGAGTCTAAACGAAAAACGCCAAGACTTCGAAGTAGATACTAGATTTAGGGAATCCCCTCTAGTAAGATCAAAAACCACAACTCCATTCAGGAAAACAGGAAACCTCAGACAAGTAGATGACAAGCATTTTGAAGAAACCAATAGAGGTAGAAAAATTACACACTACAAATCTAAATTTAAAAAGAAAAAGAATTAATATAAGTAAATATGATAATTACAGATCAAACAACCATCAAGGCCAAGAAAACCCAACGTAAGTTATCATCGTACTTAATATTATTCCTAATAACCATCTTCATCCGAGAAGCCAAATCCCAAAGTATAGAAATCAACCCGATCCAAGCTAAGAATGGCCACTTCATTTTTAAAACATGAGTAATATACTTACCCGTAAATTCTGAATACCATTATTTGTCCGTGAACATAACCAAAACAGAACAAACCTACAACAATCTAATCAAACAAGTTGAAGAATTTGAAACTTTATCACAGATAAGATATTTAAAGGAAAAGTTAGAAAGAGAAATGAATGGCATAACACAAGCAAAACGCAGCAAACGCGGTCTTGCTAATTTAATGGGTACTATTTACAAGTATTTATTTGGCACATTAGATCAACACTTCTTATATTCAACCTCCAGGAATTCACTGAATATATAGAAGACATAGTTAGGAATGCGATTAACCAGACTTGGAATTTTCAACTCTAAGTTACTAAAACACGACACTTTACAGCACCTTAACTCAGAAAAAATACGTAATATAAAAACTTCCACATGGTTAAAGACAGACAGAAACGAAATTTTGATTATATCCCACATTCCACGAGAGATAGTTAGAACACCGATTTTTGAAATATTACCATCCAGACAAGGATAACAACATATTAACAGAAGTAATTCATAACAAATATTTCATGCAAAACAAACAAGCCTACACTGCAAATACAAAAGAACTAATTACAAATAAATGCATTACAGGAATTTTGAATGAAGACACAACAGAATGTCGTTACACAAAAACAAGAAAGAACTTTGAAATAAATTATGTCCAGCCTAACATACTGATTACTTGAAATCTACCAAAGACACTTTTAAAACAAGATTGTATCAATAGAGAAATGATAATAGAAGGTAACAACCTCATTAAAGCGTCAAACTGTTCAATTCAATTAGATGGAATAATAATCACAAGCACAATGTTAGATTAGAGGCAAACGATTTATGTAAGCATTAACGTAACCAAGTTAGAACCATTATCATATATTCAAGCCAAAGAAATTGTAAAAGATCACACTAAAATGTACAACATTTTTCAAAGTGTAATTATAACAATACTTTGCACAATCAAAGAAGAAATACAAATTGAAGAAATCAATACAAAACCACATGAAAATATTATAAGCAACAATAACCTAAATGAAATCGTGTAATTAGCAATACCCCAACATTATATCCAAAAATGTCCGCCTGAGGACAGCCTAGTTTCTTAGGGATGGGGAAGTGACATATGTACCCCACCGACAACATATACCACACTTGCACATACACTCATATAGCATATAACATATGTCCACAGCACTCAATTCCATCCCCTTATACATAAGCCCTAGCAACTAAGCACATCACCTAAATATTGTAATACGATACAGACCAATTGGAATTTGTACTTGGTGACAATCATAAAATCACTGGGACCGATCATAAAATCACTAGACATAAACATCCGCCATAATCGTTATTCCCACCAAATGCCCAAATAGCCAACGCAGCTCAAATCCAGGCTCTTAGAATATTCCAGAAAACTCACAAAGAGAGTAAATAATAAAGAGCATTGCTAAAAGAGAAAAAGCTCATGATCTTGAAAGCTCAGCCGAGGTTTGCTAAGCGTTGACAACAGTTTGGAGTTTGAGTTCATCCGACGCATCCAAACCGTCAAGTTGAATATATTATTCCTGTAAATTCCGCTTAACGCATTTTGACTTATTCAATTATATATACTATTCTAGAAGCTACATGTCAAGTTTGGTGACTCCAGCTCTTATTATTTAACAAAATTGCTTAATAAACAGAATTTCGGCACGACTTTTATCGATTTCTTGGAAACGGGGCAAGTTATCGAATATCGGAAACAAACTCGATCTGCGCGGGTACTAGGAGGACATACAGCTAAAATTTCTCTAGCTGTTATAGATTCTGAGATCCTTGCGTTCATACATACGGACGGGCGGACGGACAGACAGTCGGATGGCTAAATCGACTCGGCTGTTGATGCTGATCAAGATTATATATACTTTATGGGGTCGGAGATGATTCCTTCTGCCTGTTACATACATTTGCACAAATACATTATACCCTTTTTACCCATTCTAAATGGGTTCAGGGTATAAAAATGTTACCTAGATTGGACTTGAAACCGTACTTGCTCTACTGGACAGCCATACCAACAATTCATTTTCAATGAAAACAAAAAACAATTAAAAGAGCAACACAAACACAGGGTAATTTGCAATACAATCGCAATTGCAATGCTGTTTAAATAATTCAATAACGACGTGCATGTTTGTATGGGTGTACATGTAAGTTAGCAAGTGACCCTCGCGAAAGCGAGCACTTGTACTTATTGCACTGACGCACAAAGCAGTGCGGTCAATACTCCATCTGATACCTCGCACGGGGCGCACGGTCAGCGTTATCGCTTCTGCTTGGTCGGCCGCGCTGGCTGTAGCTTTCGAAAACCTTTAGCTCAGATTCAGAATTTATTTGGCTTTGTAGTTAACAACAAATCTCAATAATTGTACTTCCCCGGCGGTGCCGTTAATATAATTGTTTGATTATCGAGCGTAAGGCCGACACTACAATTCTTACCCCCACTAGCCCAGATAACTCTGGTACCTAGTCAACGTACACTACACCAACAACAAGCAGAAAGCTCAGGAGATTGCCGTGTTCATCGCTGGACACCCAAATTCATAATTTGTTAACAGAGATTGTAACAATTTGCAGCAGCAGCCACAATCACGGGGCCTGCCAATATATATATAACCACACGTTTTCTTTAATAACTTGTGTTTCTTTCTTATCTAGTACGATATAATACTGGTATATTCTGAAGAGGACAATTGCATTAAAATTCAAGATTTCAAATCTCTAGCTCTAATAGGTTCTGAAATCGACGCATTCATTCATATAGACAGACGGCATGGTTAGATCGACTCGGCTATTGATACTGATCAAGGATATATATAAAAAACGGAACATGATCTTCCCTCGATGGTATAAAGTAGTGCCTTACAATAAAGATATATTATTATATAATCTATTAAGAAATCTATTAGGTTAACCTTCTAAATCCAAACCGTTTCAAACGCAATGTAATGACTTTCTAAAGAAGCCCTCTTAAAATGCCGCTAAAATTCGCCTCTCATGTAACGACCGTGGTCAATAAGTCCAGAATTGTTTTGGATTCATCAAGCGATGGTCTTAGAAGTTTACGATCCGTACACGACAAAACCCTTTTTTATATCTCTGGTACGACCTATTCTAGAGAATGGCTCATGTATCTGCTCGCTACAATATTCTATTCACCACGACAAAATTGAATGTGCACAGAAAAAATTCTTGCTGTTTACCGTTCGCTGAAGATGATGATAAATCTTCCTTCCTTAACTTTTTGCATAACTATTTTTAGTGTAATATTTATTCATTAGTTAATTACGTGTGGAATCGACTCTTCTGGATTGACTAGCCAACTAAACGTCTTGGACTTTATATCTTTATATCTTTAATATTGTTTTGCATAAAAAATCATTACAAAGTATTTTTCTGGGAGCCTTTTCTTCCTGGTATAGTCTTTTTAGTAAACTATTTAGCAAGTAGAGAGTCTTAGTTTGTATTTGTTTATGTACTTCGCGATATTGCATTGGATCTTGGGCCCAAAAAGGAAAAGGTACACGCATAAGAACGTATGTGTAAACATGTATAAAAAATGCTCTAATAATTCTTGTCTTCCTTAGCCGATCTTAATAAAATTGTCTGCAGTAGTTTTTATTGTGCTTAAAAATATTCGTATATTAACAAAAAGCCAGGAGACTTAAAATTGTGGCAAAACAATGTTTTATGGTTCTAATTTGAATTTTTTATTTTGCAGGATGGGGAGGCGGTTTCTAAAAAAAATTATATATATATACCATACAAAAATTTACCTGTCATTTGGTGACTCTAGCTCTTAAAACCTAACAGGATTTACTAATCGTTTTTTACCCATTGCGTTTCCAAGCAACTGATCGATTATTTGCAAAAGTTGCTAATGTACGTGGAGGACCTAACATACGTTCAAAATTTTACTAGTCACTAGCTCCTTTAGGTTGTGAGATCGATGCGTTCATACATTCGGACAGACAGACGGCTAGATCAACTCGACTAGAGATGCTGACCAAAAATGTATTTAATGTATATATATATGTATATGGGGTCGGAGTAGTCTTTCCTTCTGCCTGTTACACACAAATGAATCATTTACCTCGATCTGATAGGATAGTTAAAGATAAGACCGGTTGTGGAACGAGTCGTTTATTATACCAGGCGGACGCGGTCTGGTGTATATCAAAATCGAAACTGAAACTTAAGACAATTGATTCTTACAGATAGAGTCGGCTCAGTACTGGATTGTATCCGGTAGTGTTTAGCAGCGACGTGGATGCGACTCCAGGGATTTTGCTTACGACATTGTCGCGATTAATTAACTTGGTGCCATTCACCAACACTGTGTGGGCGAATGTGACGAGAACGGTGCCCGCTACAGATACCTCAGGGCCATCGTCGACGCTTATTTTAGCCGGGCGATTGTTGATGATGATCATCCCGTCTTCGAAAATCGTAATGGGTTCTAGGTGGTTGGGCTAAGACTGGCAGTGGGGGACGCTTCCTGTATGTATGCCACGAGCGCAGGTGTCGCAAGTTCGAAAAACGTCAAATAGGTTGTTGGGCGCAATTTGTGGATGACAGGGTATTATCTCCATCATATTCCGCTAAAATGCTGTCTGAGATTTGCAAGACTGTGTGATTATTTTCTACGGGGAATATTTGGATTTAAATATACATTCAATAATGCAGTGGATGATGCTATCGGACTGTAAAATTTGGTTGATCCCCACCTGTCTGTTATTTGACTCTTTGAGTTTTGACTCGGACCACATTTTTTTATTCAAAATCGGAGGCTTCAGGGTTGCCTGCCACGGTTTTTAGCGCTGTGCCCAAAAAGTCTAAGCTTCTCGACACCCTTTGGTGCACTTGTAACGCGGACAACAAGTTTCTTATGTGTTCGATATCGATGTCTAAGAGTTTTCGCATGTGAGACTGTATGACTATGCGACAAGTCTGACATTCCCATTGCCTCACCCACTATACGTAGGAAATCTGAGATATTAGCTGAGGGTCTTACGAAAACATTTTGGCTCCAAGCTAATACGTCGCCGGAATGTAATCGGAGTTTTAATAGTCGGTAATACGAGCATTAGTAACTGCGAGAAAAAGAAGTACCACGGGTATAAGGGTATTTATCTCATTATGTCCTTATTGACCACCCTCCAATTAATAAAGACAGCGGTCCCAAAGTCTGCCGCTGTTCTTGACAACCTGGTTCGGGATTGAACAATAAGTCAATCAGTCTTCGATTAGTGACAAGATGAATTGTGCGGTTATACTCGACCGCGGCTAGCAAAATGATCTCAGATTTATCGTCGATTTCCCATTCTATCTTTAAACACCATGCCAATTCTATGCACGTAATGTGCTGAGAATGGTGTTTTACCAAAGTTGGATTTGGCTTTTTTGTTGGCTAACTTTGTCATTTTGGAAAAATAGTAATTGGGAAAATAATAGTAATGAAAATGACCTGGGTCGCATTCTCTTGAGCGCTGTGAGAATCTCACGCAACTCACTATTTTCGAAAATGTCCGACACGATGTTTTTACTGTGGCCAGTGGCCAGAAGGTCACAATGAAGTGAGCTTACCATATCTGGGTTAACCACTGCTTTTACTTCATGTAGCACTGGCTCTTTGCCACAGAACTGTATTATTTGGTGTGTCTTGTTGCCGAACGGAATGAAGTTGCGGTTGAAGAAAGAACGGGCTTCTTCTAAAATTATTTGATTTCTGAAACATCTCAACGGCTTTTCCGTTGTTCCGACCGTATAGGTCAGGGACAGTTCACTGTGGATAGTGGCTGCATCAGAAGTTTCATACTGGTTTTCTAACACGTTGACGTTTTGTAACGACAAGGCACCAGCGACATGATTTTCCTTCCTTGTAGAAAATCTTAGCATTGAACTTATCAACACAAGCTTTCCAGCGATTAATTTTTGCGTTGACGTTCTTTTCTGAGACAACAAGGGTCAGGGGTCAGTGTAAATGTTTATATTTTTTTTAATGACGAAGCTTTGCTAAGGCCCAAACGATAGCTAACAGTTCTCCCTTATTGGTTGCGTTTTTCGTTTCACTGTCCTTCAATGTTCCAGATATCATGGTAACAGGGAGATTATTTTGAAAAAGTCGGTATGACGTTGGGGTTCATTGAATTCTATGAGAATTCGTTTATTTATTTTTATTTATTTATTTATTTATATGTGGTCGACAAAACGAGTGTCTTCCAATTATTCAACACATTATAAATACAATTAGAAAAATTAAATGCTAAAAGCCTAGATAGAGAACACAAATTTCAAATAGCATCACCGACCGATGGAGGTGTTTTATTTGCCAGTCCGGTCAGCTGTGCCCCTTTTCACAGCTAATTTTGTCAGTGAATCTATTAGAGCCTACATCTAAAAAGAAGGGTGTAAGTAGGAAAAAGTGTTCTTACGTAAAATTAAAAATAATGTTAATTTGCTATATTATTTAAGAATATACCATAAATAGGAGAAAAGAAAGTAGGCAGATTGTTAATAAAGTATAGAACTGTATGCTAGATATGCAGAGTGTTAATTGTATAGAATAAAGAGATAGTATTGGGAAAGTAATGGGAAATCACCGACCCGGTGGGGGAAAATTTTCAGCCAGTCCGGCTAGCCATGCCCCTGCTCATAGCTGGGTATGGTCAGTGACTTCCCGAAGGTATCCTGAAAGCATAGCGTAGTCTGTTGTGCACGTCGATTGGAATAAGGGGCGGTAATTTCTGGTTGGTCTAGCCGGAACAGAGAATTGAAGACGCCCTAACAGAAAAGGAGAATCTATATCGCCAACAACCAACTTATATAGAAAGACAACATCGAGAATTGTCCTACGGTTAGTTAACGACGGAAGATTAAGGAGAAGCAGCCTGCTGGAATAGGATGGCAACCGAAGATTAGGGTCCCAATTTAAACCTCGTAAGGCAAAAAGCAGAAATTGCTTCTGAACAGATTCAATACGATCCTGGCTATTGTTATACTGCGGAGGCCAGATGCAAGAGCAGTATTCAAGGATAGGGCGAACAAGAGAGATGTACAGAAGTTTCTTTATAAAAGGATCGCTAAACTCTTTAGACCATCGTTTAATGAATCCAAGTACACCTCGTGCCTCATTACCGATGGTATCTTTGTGAAACAGAATTTAGAATCAAAAAGAACGCCTAGATCCTTAACTGTTAGTATACGTTGCAATGGGTATTGTCGATTGTATAACTGACAAGATAAGGTGTAGTACGATTAAATGTCATAAACATACACTTTGAACAATTCAGACGCAATTGATTGGCCGAGCACCAAAGATGCATAGCGTTCAAATCGTCTTGAAGACGAGAATGATGTAGGGGATTGGTGTATGATAGAATAGTTTCACGTCGTCCACATACATGAGTACATGGGCATGGGATATAACAGAGGGAAGATCATTTATAAAAAAAGTAAAGAGTAAAGGTCCAAGATGACTACCTTGAGGAACACCAGAAGTAACGTGAGCCTGTTTAGAGGTAGTCAGCCTCAGCATTACTCTTTGGGTCCTACCTTTTAAATAAGAACTAATCCAAAGCAAAAGAGACGGAGGAAACCCTATTCGGTCAAGTTTAAAAAGTAAAATGTCATGGTGCACGGAGTCAAACGCCTTACTGACGTCAGTGTAAATGACATCATTTACCAAGGAAGTAAACTCAAGCAGATTGGTCGTAGTAGACCGATTCTTTACGAATCCATGTTGAACAGGGGAAACAACTGATTTGCAGAAATGCTGCAAATTCGAAGTGATTATTTTTACAAATAATTTAGGAATAGCGGACAGTTTTGCAATGCCCCTGTAATTTAGTATATCAGACTTTCCACCTTTCTTGTGGAGAGGATAGATTAAAGATCAAGGGATAGATTAAAAAGCTTTAGCAATGGATAAACAAGGGAAGAACTGCACTCCTTGAGTAGACAACTAGGGATATTGTCAGGCCCAGGAGAGAAAGAAGATTTTAAAGAATTTAAAGATAAAAGGAGTGAGGAATGGGAAATAATAGGGGGAGGTATAGAACTAGAGGAAGTAATAGTATAAGGGTAAGAATTATTATTAGGACAGACAGTAAGTTGATTGAAAAATATTAGCAAATAGGTTAGCAGAGTCAGAGTCATTGCTAGCTTTATCCATCCCGAGTGAAAAAGAACATGGCAAACTTGAAGATTTACGCTTCAAATTTACAAAATTGTAAAACTGTCTTGGATTTAGGGCAAATTGCCTTTTGCAACGAGTTACATAATTCTCATAGCATTGAGAATTCAGAAGAAAGAAGTTCGACTTGGCTATGGAATATTTAGCCAAGTCAGCACACGAACCAGACTTTTTAAACTTTTTAAAATATTTAGATTTTATATTTTTTAGATTCGTTAATCTGGGACTAACCCAAGGTGGGTTTGAAGAGGTAGTCGAAGGAATTGACTTGGGAATACACATATCTAAGACGGAGTTTAGGGTGTTATAAAAAAAGTTAATAGCAGTATTCATGTCAACCGAGTCATATAAGAAAGACCAATCGGTTGCATAAATAAGCTGATTCAGCAATGAATAATTTCCTTTGCGAAAGCAACGGCGGGGCTTATTGGCTGATGAGCACGAAATGAGAGGATTACAATTGAACATTGCAACCTCTAAAGAAGGATGATATACATACTCAGGAAGAGATAAAGGAGGGGACCTAGACACATTAGAAATAAGGTAGTCGTTAACAAATACAAGATCAAGTGCTCTATTCAAATGATTAGAAATTGAATTGATTTGAAACAACGAAAGGTCAAGCATGCAATCTATAAAGTCATGCTGTGCTGAGGGCACTAGATAATTTTCAGCAGTGAAAAGTGACCAAGTGATGTTCGGCAAATTAAAATCACCCAACACAATAAATAGGTCATTATCACGCACGTGTGAAGAAACTCCTTTAATACAAGAAATATGTTTCATATAAACTTGAATATCAGAAGAAGGAGGAACATAAGAGCATGAAATATAAATATTCCGTGTAGGAAGAGACACCTTGACTGAGACGAATTCAGCGTCAGTAGGCGTACTAAAACAGAAAAGTTCTGACTGGAGAGTGGCTTTAACGGCAATTAATACCCCACCACCCCGACTCTGCCGATCATTTCTATGCAAAATAAAATTATTCGAAAAAACCTCAAAATCAGATATGGTTGAGTTTAACCATGTTTCTGAAAATGCGATTATATCCGAATCGAAAGAAGTGCTGGCCATGAAAAGATTTTTAAGTTTTGAAATAAGACCTCTGGCATTCTGATAATGAATAAAGGCTTGGTCAGAAGAAGAAGTTAGTTTTTTGGGGCAGAAATGGTACCCTGTATTGAAGGGACTGGAAGGGTGACAGGCTGGTTAAGCTTTTTTGGCTTGAACTCGTGGACAATCATATGTGGAGGCCAAAATTTGGTATCACAAATGATTGGGAACATATCATGTGAAACATTTATTTTGAAAGATGATATTTCACGTGGAGTTGAGAAATTGAATTTGGTAATTGATACGCTAGCAGAAGATTTGCTTGCAATATAGGCTGCCAATAACTCAGAGATGGTGTCAGAGGAAAGTCGAGACACAAAAACTTGCCTAAGAGGGGCAACAACAGTTAACGTAGGAGCTGAAGGGGCTGGAGGGAGAACAGGATTTGGTGGGGCCAAAGAGGCACCATGATTGTTTTTAACAATCTGGGCAAGATTACGCGCAGGTCTACCTTTGCGGCCAGGAGCTGAGGAGGCTGAGGTAGTTTGGCTAACTGGGACAGGTTCAGGTATGGGGTCTAATGGGACTATTACAGGGGATAAAACTGGGGTAATATTTAGGCAGTCGCTTGGAGAAGGCGATAATGACAACATTGGAGATGAATCCAAGTTGCTCGGCAGGAACAACAGAGGCAAAGGTGTCTGGACAGACGGAGAGGGCAACTGCAAAATTGAGGCTCCAACCGGCGATTGGTTGGAGACTCGAATTTATATTTGCTAAGCAACTCACAACTCGAATCAAAACTACTCGAGAGCTGCTTAGCCACGTTATTTAGTTTTAAGAATTGAGTTCTCACAGACTTATACATTCTGGAGAAATCAATTTGCTTGTCGATGCATTCTGGGCACGACCAACGCAAGCCGCCGCAGCCCTTCTTGGCAATTGCAGCGATCTTGTCGCAATCACGCCCAGCGAGACCTGCACATTTAGCATGCATTATATTCTCACACAGCCAGCAATTAACAAATTGCGGCAATGCAGAATCATCAGCCTGCTTGAACGTGCAAGGTTTCTTACAGCACGACATAATTACAAGAATAGAGCAAGTAAACGCCCAAAAAATAACTATTCGTACACAAACAAATTGTTTGGAGCGAAAAGCAACAGCAAAAATTTGCGAGAGCGCGATGCACAAGAAGAAATTTGCAGCAGCGAACACACGCACAAACAAGTGTTTGCACAGGGGAGCACCAAAAGAGCAGCAAAAGAATCAAAACAGGAATAACAACAATACGGAACTGACGCCGTGTTTAATAAATGCAATAATTAACAGACTTACGTTGCACAACAGATAACACTATGCACAAGTTATAAAGCTTTTTAAATAAAGCACAAAAAATGCAAAATTTGGAAATAAAAAGCAGGATTTAAGCGCAAAAATATATAAAAATCTTGGAGCACAAGTAAAACACGTCAATCACTCCCAACTGAGATCGGTGTTTACAATCTAGCCCGTTTTTTACCTTGAGGATACTAAAGAGCGGCTTTGCAATGGAAGCGAAGTCGAAGAATTCAACGCTAGTCTAAAAAAACTTCGACTTTTCCTGAGCCACTCTCATGTTTGCAAGGTTTTAGCATTTTAAGACCCGATTTGCTCGCGCAGAACGACATCAATAGCCCTCCTTAGTTTTTAAGTTCAAATGAAAGTCGACAGTACTCATACTTCCCTCCGTTAACGGAAAATATGGTCTTCTCTCTATCGCATTCTGCTAGCAGATGATGAAGCCGAATTTTAATCCAGCGTTGTGAAACATCTGGCTTTCCCTAGACTTTCTAAAATAATAGTAATATCTGGCGTCGGTTACTACTCTTTAATAGTCTTTGCTTTTAGTTCACGACCTAACCATTCGCTTTTTGTTATTACCCAGCTCACCCTTTCGCTTTTTGTCGACCACCCATATTGGATTATATTAGGGGGATCGTGACTCTCTGATAATGCCGTTCGTTGGAAAGTCTTCTATTTCAGGAGTTTCGAAGTCGGCTACTCCCAGGAATATAGCTATCAGTATGAATATTAACTTTGGTAAACCGTACATTTTTGCATCTTCGGTATTGTATCTTTTCTGATACATTTCCAAATTTGATTTCAATGATTTTTATGCTGATATAGGCGTCTATCTGCGTTAGTAGATCTAGCTAGTGAGTTTACCAAGAAAAATGGGCTGCTTATGCTAAATACTTTTAGCAAGCATTTGTGTGATATCCTTAAGTAGAATCTACCGAGACTAAGTTTATAAGCCCTGGGGAAGACATTATATAATTTTTGGACGCCGTATCGGTTAAGAATTTCAAGGTTACTCCCGCTACATTTCACTGTACTTACAGCAGCAGGGACCTTCCACTAAAAAATTAATATCATCACTTTCATACTCGGACTCATCTTTTATTTCGTGTGCTATTTCTTCTGCTAGATTGTCGTAAGCCTCGGACTCTTGAGCTTCTTCTTGATTGACAAGGTTTACCCTTTGCCTCCTTTTCCCGGAGACTCGCTCAAAAGTAGTCACTCTTTTTCCTGACCGTGGACTGTCTCCCTTAACCTTGTTGTAGATGCTGTCATGTGTCTTGTTTTGGGACTGCTCGGCATGGCGCCATGTTGTCTATTGAAGGAGGGGCTTTTACCCTCTTCGTAATGGAATCTGTTTTTTTCTTCGTACTAATTACACTGCTGTCGGTTCCTAGAACATTGCTCAGATTTCTAAGCCTTTTCCACTAAGCTTTCTGGTATAGGTTTGCCTCGTTTTCCACGGCTAATGCTAGGCTGGACGGCAAATTTGGGGAATGCTAGGCTGGCGTCCTCATTGAATTTATCGCACATACCATTCGCAAAAGCAGCGTCGCACGTCATGTTGACCGCTTGTGAACCAAATACCACCCAAAGGTGGGTTTGAAGAGGTAGTCGAAGGAATTGACTTGGGAATACATATATCTAAGAGGGAGTTTAGGTGTTATAAAAAAGTTAATAGCAGTATTCAGGTCAACCGAGTCATATAAGAAAGACCAATCGGTTGCATAAATAAGCTGATTCAGCAATGAATAATTTCCTTTGCGAAAGCAACGGCGGGGCTTATTGGCTGATGAGCACGAAATGAGAGGATTACAATTGAACATTGCCACCTCTAAAGAAGGATGATATACATCCTCAGGAAGAGATAAAGGAGGGGACCTAGACACATTAGAAATAAGGTAGTCGTTAACAAATACAAGATCAAGTGTTCTATTCAAATGATTAGAAATTGAATTGATTTGAAACAACGAAAGGTCAAGCATGCAATCTATAAAGTCATGCTGTGCTGAGGGCACTAGATAATTTTCAGCAGTGAAAAGTGACCAAGTGATGTTCGGCAAATTAAAATCACCCAACACAATAAATAGGTCATTATCACGCACGTGTAAAGAAACTCCTTTAATACAAGAAATATGTTTCATATAAACTTGAATATCAGAAGAAGGAGGAACATAAGAGCATGAAATATAAATATTCCGTGTAGGAAAAGACACCTTGACTGAGACGAATTCAGCGTCAGTAGGCGTATCAAAACAGAAAAGTTCTGACTGGAGAGTGGCTTTAACGGCAATTAATACCCCACCACCCCGACTCGCCGATCATTTCTATGCAAAATAAAATTATTCGAAAAAACCTCAAAATCAGATATGGTTGAGTTTAACCATGTTTCTGAAAATGCGATTATATCCGAATCGAAAGAAGTGCTGGCCATGAAAAGATTTTTAAGTTTTGAAATAAGACCTCTGGCATTCTGATAATGAATAAAGGCTTGGTCAGAAGAAGAAGTTAGTTTTTTGGGGCAGAAATGGTACCCTGTATTGAAGGGACTGGAAGGGTGACAGGCTGGTTAAGCTTTTTTGGCTTGAACTCGTGGACAATCATATGTGGAGGCCAAAATTTGGTATCACAAATGATTGGGAACATATCATGTGAAACATTTATTTTGAAAGATGATATTTCACGTGGAGTTGAGAAATTAAATTTGGTAATTGATACGCTAGCAGAAGATTTGCTTGCAAAATAGGCTGCCAATAACTCAGAGATGGTGTCAGAGGAAAGTCGAGACACAAAAACTTGCCTAAGAGGGGCAACAACAGTTAACGTAGGAGCTGAAGGGGCTGGAGGGAGAACAGGATTTGGTGGGGCCAAAGAGGCACCATGATTGTTTTTAACAATCTGGGCAAGATTACGCGCAGGTCTACCTTTGCGGCCAGGAGCTGAGGAGGCTGAGGTAGTTTGGCTAACTGGGCCAGGTTCAGGTATGGGGTGTAATGGGACTATTACAGGGGATAAAACTGGGGTAATATTTAGGCAGTCGCTCGGAGAAGGCGATAATGACAACATTGGAGATGAATCCAAGTTGCTCGGCAGGAACAACAGAGGCAAAGGTGTCTGGACAGACGGAGAGGGCAACTGCAAAATTGAGGCTCCAACCGGCGATTGGTTGGAGACTCGAATTTATATTTGCTAAGCAACTCACAACTCGAATCAAAACTACTCGAGAGCTGCTTAGCCACGTTATTTAGTTTTAAGAATTGAGTTCTCACAGACTTATACATTCTGGAGAAATCAATTTGCTTGTCGATGCATTCTGGGCACGACCAACGCAAGCCGCCGCAGCCCTTCTTGGCAATTGCAGCGATCTTGTCGCAATCACGCCCAGCGAGACCTGCACATTTAGCATGCATTATATTCTCACACAGCCAGCAATTAACAAATTGCGGCAATGCAGAATCATCAGCCTGCTTGAACGTGCAAGGTTTCTTACAGCACGACATAATTACAAGAATAGAGCAAGTAAACGCCCAAAAAATAACTATTCGTACACAAACAAATTGTTTGGAGCGAAAAGCAACAGCAAAAATTTGCGAGAGCGCGATGCTCAAGAAGAAATTTGCAGCAGCGAACACACGCACAAACAAGTGTTTGCACAGGGGAGCACCAAAAGAGCAGCAAAAGAATCAAAACAGGAATAACAACAATACGGAACTGACGCCGTGTTTAATAAATGCAATAATTAACAGACTTACGTTGCACAACAGATAACACTTTGCACAAGTTATAAAGCTTTTTAAATAAAGCACAAAAAATGCAAAATTTGGAAATAAAAAGCAGGATTTAATCGCAAAAATATATAAAAATCTTGGAGCACAAGTAAAACACGTCAATCACTCCCAACTGAGAACTCTCTCTGTGTTTAGATCGGTGTTTACAAACTAGCCCGTTTTTTCCTTGAGGATACTAAAGAGCGGCTTTGCAATGGAAGCGAAGTCGAAGTATTCAACGCTAGTCTAAAAAAAACTTCGACTTTTCCTGAGCCACTCTCATGTTTGCAACGTTTTGGCATTTTAAGACCCGATTTGCTCGCGCAGAACGACATCAATAGCCCTCCTTAGTTTTTAAGTTCAAATGAAAGTCGACAGTACTCATACTTCCCTCCGTTAACGGAAAATATGGTCTTCTCTCTATCGCATTCTGCTAGCAGATGATGAAGCCGAATTTTAATCCAGCGTTGTGAAACATCTGGCTTTCCCTAGACTTTCTAAAATAATAGTAATATCTGGCGTCGGTTACTACTCTTTAATAGTCTTTGCTTTTAGTTCACGACCTAACCATCCGCTTTTTGTTATTACCCAGCTCACCTTTTCGCTTTTTGTCGACCACCCATATTGGATTATATTAGGGGGATCGTGACTCTCTGATAATGCCGTTCGTTGGAAAGTCTTCTATTTCAGGAGTTTCGAAGTCGGCTACTCCCAGGAATATAGCTATCAGTATGAATATTAACTTTGGTAAAGCGTACATTTTTGCATCTTCGGTATTGTATCTTTTCTGATACATTTCCAAATTTGATTTCAATGATTTTTATGCTGATATAGGCGTCTATCTGCGTTAGTAGATCTAGCTAGTGAGTTTACCAAGAAAACAGGGCTGCTTATGCTAAATACTTTTAGCAAGCATTTGTGTGATATCCTTAAGTAGAATCTACCGAGACTAAGTTTATAAGCCCTGGGGAAGACATTATATAATTTTTGGACGCCGTATCGGTTAAGAATTTCAAGGTTACTCCCGCTACATTTCACTGTACTTACAGCAGCAGGGACCTTCCACTAAAAAATTAATATCATCACTTTCATACTCGGACTCATCTTTTATTTCGTGTGCTATTTCTTCTGCTAGATTGTCGTAAGCCTCGGACTCTTGAGCTTCTTCTTGATTGACAAGGTTTACCCTTTGCCTCCCTTTCCCGGAGACTCGCTCAAAAGTAGTCACTCTTTTTCCTGACCGTGGACTGTCTCCCTTAACCTTGTTGTAGATGCTGTCATGTGTCTTGTTTTGG
This sequence comes from Drosophila borealis, assembly GCA_035045885.1. NCBI lineage: Eukaryota > Metazoa > Arthropoda > Insecta > Diptera > Drosophilidae > Drosophila > Drosophila borealis. Next base: position 376,713 of record JAWNOR010000336.1, on the reverse strand, counting down.
GACTGCTCGGCATGGCGCCATGTTGTCTATTGAAGGAGGGGCTTTTACCCTCTTCGTAATGGAATCTGTTTTTTCTTCGTACTAATTACACTGCTGTCGGTTCCTAGAACATTGCTCAGATTTCTAAGCCTTTTCCACTAAGCTTTCTGGTATAGGTTTGCCTCGTTTTCCACGGCTAATGCTAGGCTGGACGGCAAATTTTGGGAATGCTAGGCTGGCGTCCTCATTGAATTTATCGCACATACCATTCGCAAAAGCAGCGTCGCACGTCATGTTGACCGCTTGTGAACCAAATACCACCCAAAGGTGGGTTTGAAGAGGTAGTCGAAGGAATTGACTTGGGAATACATATATCTAAGAGGGAGTTTAGGGTGTTATAAAAAAGTTAATAGCAGTATTCATGTCAACCGAGTCATATAAGAAAGACCAATCGGTTGCATAAATAAGCTGATTCAGCAATGAATAATTTCCTTTGCGAAAGCAACGGCGGGGCTTATTGGCTGATGAGCACGAAATGAGAGGATTACAATTGAACATTGCCACCTCTAAAGAAGGATGATATACATCCTCAGGAAGAGATAAAGGAGGGGACCTAGACACATTAGAAATAAGGTAGTCGTTAACAAATACAAGATCAAGTGTTCTATTCAAATGATTAGAAATTGAATTGATTTGAAACAACGAAAGGTCAAGCATGCAATCTATAAAGTCATGCTGTGCTGAGGGCACTAGATAATTTTCAGCAGTGAAAAGTGACCAAGTAATGTTCGGCAAATTAAAATCACCCAACACAATAAATAGGTCATTATCACGCACGTGTGAAGAAACTCCTTTAATACAAGAAATATGTTTCATATAAACTTGAATATCAGAAGAAGGAGGAACATAAGAGCATGAAATATAAATATTCCGTGTAGGAAAAGACACCTTGACTGAGACGAATTCAGCGTCAGTAGGCGTATCAAAACAGAAAAGTTCTGACTGGAGAGTGGCTTTAACGGCAATTAATACCCCACCACCCCGACTCTGCCGATCATTTCTATGCAACATAAAATTATTCGAAAAAACCTCAAAATCAGATATGGTTGAGTTTAACCATGTTTCTGAAAATGCGATTATATCCGAATCGAAAGAAGTGCTGGCTATGAAAAGATTTTTAAGTTTTGAAATAAGACCTCTGGCATTCTGATAATGAATAAAGGCTTGGTCAGAAGAAGAAGTTAGTTTTTTGGGGCAGAAATGGTACCCTGTATTGAAGGGACTGGAAGGGTGACAGGCTGGTTAAGCTTTTTTGGCTTGAACTCGTGGACAATCATATGTGGAGGCCAAAATTTGGTATCACAAATGATTGGGAACATATCATGTGAAACATTTATTTTGAAAGATGATATTTCACGTGGAGTTGAGAAATTAAATTTGGTAATTGATACGCTAGCAGAAGATTTGCTTGCAATATAGGCTGCCAATAACTCAGAGATGGTGTCAGAGGAAAGTCGAGACACAAAAACTTGCCTAAGAGGGGCAACAACAGTTAACGTAGGAGCTGAAGGGGCTGGAGGGAGAACAGGATTTGGTGGGGCCAAAGAGGCACCATGATTGTTTTTAACAATCTGGGCAAGATTACGCGCAGGTCTACCTTTGCGGCCAGGAGCTGAGGAGGCTGAGGTAGTTTGGCTAACTGGGACAGGTTCAGGTATGGGGTCTAATGGGACTATTACAGGGGATAAAACTGGGGTAATATTTAGGCAGTCGCTCGGAGAAGGCGATAATGACAACATTGGAGATGAATCCAAGTTGCTCGGCAGGAACAACAGAGGCAAAGGTGTCTGGACAGACGGAGAGGGCAACTGCAAAAATTGAGGCTCCAACCGGCGATTGGTTGGAGACTCGAATTTATATTTGCTAAGCAACTCACAACTCGAATCAAAACTACTCGAGAGCTGCTTAGCCACGTTATTTAGTTTTAAGAATTGAGTTCTCACAGACTTATACATTCTGGAGAAATCAATTTGCTTGTCGATGCATTCTGGGCACGACCAACGCAAGCCGCCGCAGCCCTTCTTGGCAATTGCAGCGATCTTGTCGCAATCACGCCCAGCGAGACCTGCACATTGAGCATGCATTATATTCTCACACAGCCAGCAATTAACAAATTGCGGCAATGCAGAATCATCAGCCTGCTTGAACGTGCAAGGTTTCTTACAGCACGACATAATTACTACCAGCGTTAAAAGAATAAGCAAAAGTTGCGAGAGCGCAAAGCAAAACGAAACACGGTGCACAAGAATAGAGCAAGTAAACGCCCAAAAAATAACTATTCGTACACAAACAAATTGTTTGGAGCGAAAAGCAACAGCAAAAATTTGCGAGAGCGCGATGCACAAGAAGAAATTTGCAGCAGCGAACACACGCACAAACAAGTGTTTGCACAGGGGAGCACCAAAAGAGCAGCAAAAGAATCAAAACAGGAATAACAACAATACGGAACTGACGCCGTGTTTAATAAATGCAATAATTAACAGACTTACGTTGCACAACAGACAACACTTTGCACAAGTTATAAAGCTTTTTAAATAAAGCACAAAAAATGCAAAATTTGGAAATAAAAAGCAGGATTTAAGCGCAAAAATATATAAAAATCTTGGAGCACAAGTAAAACACGTCAATCACTCCCTACTGAGAACTCTCTCTGTGTTTAGATCGGTGTTTACAAACTAGCCCGTTTTTTACCTTGAGGATACTAAAGAGCGGCTTTGCAATGGAAGCGAAGTCGAAGAATTCAACGCTAGTCTAAAAAAACTTCGACTTTTCCTGAGCCACTCTCATCTTTGCAACGTTTTGGCATTTTAAGACCCGATTTGCTCGCGCAGAACGACATCAATAGCCCTCCTTCGTTTTTAAGTTCGTTTTTAAGTTCTGGGCAAGATTACGCGCAGGTCTACCTTTGCGGCCAGGAGCTGAGGAGGCTGAAGGTAGTTTGGCTAACTGGGACAGGTTCAGGTATGGGGTCTAATGGGACTATTACAGGGGATAAAACTGGGGTAATATTTAGGCAGTCGCTCGGAGAAGGCGATAATGACAACATTGGAGATGAATCCAAGTTGCTCGGCAGGAACAACAGAGGCAAAGGTGTCTGGACAGACGGAGAGGGCAACTGCAAAAATTGAGGCTCCAACCGGCGATTGGTTGGAGACTCGAATTTATATTTGCTAAGCAACTCACAACTCGAATCAAAACTACTCGAGAGCTGCTTAGCCACGTTATTTAGTTTTAAGAATTGAGTTCTCACAGACTTATACATTCTGGAGAAATCAATTTGCTTGTCGATGCATTCTGGGCACGACCAACGCAAGCCGCCGCAGCCCTTCTTGGCAATTGCAGTGACCTTGTCGCAATCACGCCCAGCGAGACCTGCACACGCACAAACAAGTGTTTGCACAGGGGAGCACCAAAAGAGCAGCAAAAGAATCAAAACAGGAATAACAACAATACGGAACTGACGCCGTGTTTAATAAATGCAATAATTAACAGACTTACGTTGCACAACAGACAACACTTTGCACAAGTTATAAAGCTTTTTAAATAAAGCACAAAAAATGCAAAATTTGGAAATAAAAAGCAGGATTTAAGCGCAAAAATATATAAAAATCTTGGAGCACAAGTAAAACACGTCAATCACTCCCAACTGAGAACTCTCTCTGTGTTTAGATCGGTGTTTACAAACTAGCCCGTTTTTTACCTTGAGGATACTAAAGAGCGGCTTTGCAATGGAAGCGAAGTCGAAGAATTCAACGCTAGTCTAAAAAAACTTCGACTTTTCCTGAGCCACTCTCATGTTTGCAACGTTTTGGCATTTTAAGACCCGATTTGCTCGCGCAGAACGACATCAATAGCCCTCCTTCGTTTTTAAGTTCGTTTTTAAGTTCTGGGCAAGATTACGCGCAGGTCTACCTTTGCGGCCAGGAGCTGAGGAGGCTGAAGGTAGTTTGGCTAACTGGGACAGGTTCAGGTATGGGGTCTAATGGGACTATTACAGGGGATAAAACTGGGGTAATATTTAGGCAGTCGCTCGGAGAAGGCGATAATGACAACATTGGAGATGAATCCAAATTGCTCGGTAGGAACAACAGAGGCAAAGGTGTCTGGACAGACGGAGAGGGCAACTGCAAAAATTGAGGCTCCAACCGGCGATTGGTTGGAGACTCGAATTTATATTTGCTAAGCAACTCACAACTCGAATCAAAACTACTCGAGAGCTGCTTAGCCACGTTATTTAGTTTTAAGAATTGAGTTCTCACAGACTTATACATTCTGGAGAAATCAATTTGCTTGTCGATGCATTCTGGGCACGACCAACGCAAGCCGCCGCAGCCCTTCTTGGCAATTGCAGTGACCTTGTCGCAATCACGCCCAGCGAGACCTGCACACGCACAAACAAGTGTTTGAACAGGGGAGCACCAAAAGAGCAGCAAAAGAATCAAAACAGGAATAACAACAATACGGAACTGACGCCGTGTTTAATAAATGCAATAATTAACAGACTTACGTTGCACAACAGATAACACTTTGCACAAGTTATAAAGCTTTTTAAATAAAGCACAAAAAATGCAAAATTTGGAAATAAAAAGCAGGATTTAAGCGCAAAAATATATAAAAATCTTGGAGCACAAGTAAAACACGTCAATCACTCCCAACTGAGAACTCTCTCTGTGTTTAGATCGGTGTTTACAATCTAGCCCGTTTTTTACCTTGAGGATACTAAAGAGCGGCTTTGCAATGGAAGCGAAGTCGAAGAATTCAACGCTAGTCTAAAAAAACTTCGACTTTTCCTGAGCCACTCTCATGTTTGCAACGTTTTGGCATTTTAAGACCCGATTTGCTCGCGCAGAACGACATCAATAGCCTTCCTTCGTTTTTAAGTTCAAATGAAAGTCGACAGTACTCATACTTCCCTCCGTTAACGGAAAATATGGTCTTCTCTCTATCGCATTCTGCTAGCAGATGATGAAGCCGAATTTTAATCCAGCGTTGTGAAACATCTGGCTTTCCCTAGACTTTCTAAAATAATAGTAATATCTGGCGTCGGTTACTACTCTTTAATAGTCTTTGCTTTTAGTTCACGACCTAACCATCCGCTTTTTGTTATTACCCAGCTCACCCTTTCGCTTTTTGTCGACCACCCATATTGGATTATATTAGGGGGATCGTGACTCTCTGATAATGCCGTTCGTTGGAAAGTCTTCTATTTCAGGAGTTTCGAAGTCGGCTACTCCCAGGAATATAGCTATCAGTATGAATATTAACTTTGGTAAAGCGTACATTTTTGCATCTTCGGTATTGTATCTTTTCTGATACATTTCCAAATTTGATTTCAATGATTTTTATGCTGATATAGGCGTCTATCTGCGTTAGTAGATCTAGCTAGTGAGTTTACCAAGAAAAATGGGCTGCTTATGCTAAATACTTTTAGCAAGCATTTGTGTGATATCCTTAAGTAGAATCTACCGAGACTAAGTTTATAAGCCCTGGGGAAGACATTATATAATTTTTGGACGCCGTATCGGTTAAGAATTTCAAGGTTACTCCCGCTACATTTCACTGTACTTACAGCAGCAGGGACCTTCCACTAAAAAATTAATATCATCACTTTCATACGCGGACTCATCTTTTATTTCGTGTGCTATTTCTTCTGCTAGATTGTCGTAAGCCTCGGACTCTTGAGCTTCTTCTTGATTGACAAGGTTTACCCTTTGCCTCCTTTTCCCGGAGACTCGCTCAAGAGTAGTCACTCTTTTTCCTGACCGTGGACTGTCTCCCTTAACCTTGTTGTAGATGCTGTCATGTGTCTTGTTTTGGGACTGCTCGGCATGGCGCCATGTTGTCTATTAAAGGAGGGGCTTTTACCCTCTTCGTAATGGAATCTGTTTTTTTCTTCGTACTAATTACACTGCTGTCGGTTCCTAGAACATTGCTCAGATTTCTAAGCCTTTTCCACTAAGCTTTCTGGTATAGGTTTGCCTCGTTTTCCACGGCTAATGCTAGGCTGGACGGCAAATTTGGGGAATGCTAGGCTGGCGTCCTCATTGAATTTATCGCACATACCATTCGCAAAAGCAGCGTCGCACGTCATGTTGACCGCTTGTGAACCAAATACCACCCAAAGGTGGGTTTGAAGAGGTAGTCGAAGGAATTGACTTGGGAATACATATATCTAAGAGGGAGTTTAGGTGTTATAAAAAAGTTAATAGCAGTATTCATGTCAACCGAGTCATATAAGAAAGACCAATCGGTTGCATAAATAAGCTGATTCAGCAATGAATAATTTCCTTTGCGAAAGCAACGGCGGGGCTTATTGGCTGATGAGCACGAAATGAGAGGATTACAATTGAACATTGCCACCTCTAAAGAAGGATGATATACATCCTCAGGAAGAGATAAAGGAGGGGACCTAGACACATTAGAAATAAGGTAGTCGTTAACAAATACAAGATCAAGTGCTCTATTCAAATGATTAGAAATTGAATTGATTTGAAACAACGAAAGGTCAAGCATGCAATCTATAAAGTCATGCTGTGCTGAGGGCACTAGATAATTTTCAGCAGTGAAAAGTGACTAAGTGATGTTCGGCAAATTAAAATCACCCAACACAACACCCAACACAATAAATAGGTCATTATCGCGCACGTGTGAAGAAACTTCTTTAATACAAGAAATATGTTTCATATAAACTTGAATATCAGAAGAAGGAGGAACATAAGAGCATGAAATATAAATATTCCGTGTAGGAGGAGGAACATAAGAGCATGAAATATAAATATTCCGTGTAGGAAAAGACACCTTGACTGAGACGAATTCAGCGTCAGTAGGCGTATCAAAACAGAAAAGTTCTGACTGGAGAGTGGCTTTAACGGCAATTAATACCCCACCACCCCGACTCTGCCGATCATTTCTATGCAAAATAAAATTATTCGAAAAAACCTCAAAATCAGATATGGTTGAGTTTAACCATGTTTTGAAAATGCGATTATATCCGAATCGAAAGAAGTGCTGGCCATGAAAAGATTTTTAAGTTTTGAAATGAATAAAGGCTTGGTCAGAAGAAGAAGTTAGTTTTTTGGGGCAGAAATGGTACCCTGTATTGAAGGGAATGGAAGGGTGACAGGCTGGTTAAGCTTTTTTGGCTCGAACTCGTGGACAATCATATGTGGAGGCCAAAATTTGGTATCACAAATGATTGGGAACATATCATGTGAAACATTTATTTTGAAAGATGATATTTCACGTGGAGTTGAGAAATTAAATTTGGTAATTGATACGCTAGCAGAAGATTTGCTTGCAATATAGGCTGCCAATAACTCAGAGATGGTGTCAGAGGAAAGTCGAGACACAAAAACTTGCCTAAGAGGGGCAACAACAGTTAACGTAGGAGCTGAAGGGGCTGGAGGGAGAACAGGATTTGGTGGGGCCAAAGAGGCACCATGATTGTTTTTAACAATCTGGGCAAGATAACGCGCAGGTCTACCTTTGCGGCCAGGAGCTGAGGAGGCTGAGGTAGTTTGGCTAACTGGGACAGGTTCAGGTATGGGGTCTAATGGGACTATTACAGGGGATAAAACTGGGGTAATATTTAGGCAGTCGCTCGGAGAAGGCGATAATGACAACATTGGAGATGAATCCAAGTTGCTCGGCAGGAACAACAGAGGCAAAGGTGTCTGGACAGACGGAGAGGGCAACTGCAAAAATTGAGGCTCCAACCGGCGATTGGTTGGAGACTCGAATTTATATTTGCTAAGCAACTCACAACTCGAATCAAAACTACTCGAGAGCTGCTTAGCCACGTTATTTAGTTTTAAGAATTGAGTTCTCACAGACTTATACATTCTGGAGAAATCAATTTGCTTGTCGATGCATTCTGGGCACGACCAACGCAAGCCGCCGCAGCCCTTCTTGGCAATTGCAGCGATCTTGTCGCAATCACGCCCAGCGAGACCTGCACATTTAGCATGCATTATATTCTCACACAGCCAGCAATTAACAAATTGCGGCAATGCAGAATCATCAGCCTGCTTGAACGTGCAAGGTTTCTTACAGCACGACATAATTACTACCAACGTTAAAAGAATAAGCAAAAGTTGCGAGAGCGCAAAGCAAAACGAAACACGGTGCACAAGAATAGAGCAAGTAAACGCCCAAAAAATAACTATTCGTACACAAACAAATTGTTTGGAGCGAAAAGCAACAGCAAAAATTTGCGAGAGCGCGATGCACAAGAAGAAATTTGCAGCAGCGAACACACGCACAAACAAGTGTTTGCACAGGGGAGCACCAAAAGAGCAGCAAAAGAATCAAAACAGAAATAACAACAATACGGAGCTGACGCTGTGTTTAATAAATGCAATAATTAACAGACTTACGTTGCACAACAGACAACACTTTGCACAAGTTATAAAGCTTTTTAAATAAAGCACAAAAAATGCAAAATTTGGAAATAAAAAGCAGGATTTAAGCGCAAAAATATATAAAAATCTTGGAGCACAAGTAAAACACGTCAATCACTCCCAACTGAGAACTCTCTCTGTGTTTAGATCGGTGTTTACAAACTAGCCCGTTTTTTACCTTGAGGATACTAAAGAGCGGCTTTGCAATGGAAGCGAAGTCGAAGAATTCAACGCTAGTCTAAAAAAACTTCGACTTTTCCTGAGCCACTCTCATGTTTGCAACGTTTTGGCATTTTAAGACCCGATTTGCTCGCGCAGAACGACATCAATAGCCCTCCTTCGTTTTTAAGTTCGTTTTTAAGTTCTGGGCAAGATTACGCGCAGGTCTACCTTTGCGGCCAGGAGCTGAGGAGGCTGAAGGTAGTTTGGCTAACTGGGACAGGTTCAGGTATGGGGTCTAATGGGACTATTACAGGGGATAAAACTGGGGTAATATTTAGGCAGTCGCTCGGAGAAGGCGATAATGACAACATTGGAGATGAATCCAAGTTGCTCGGCAGGAACAACAGAGGCAAAGGTGTCTGGACAGACGGAGAGGGCAACTGCAAAAATTGAGGCTCCAACCGGCGATTGGTTGGAGACTCGAATTTATATTTGCTAAGCAACTCACAACTCGAATCAAAACTACTCGAGAGCTGCTTAGCCACGTTATTTAGTTTTAAGAATTGAGTTCTCACAGACTTATACATTCTGGAGAAATCAATTTGCTTGTCGATGCATTCTGGGCACGACCAACGCAAGCCGCCGCAGCCCTTCTTGGCAATTGCAGTGATCTTGTCGCAATCACGCCCAGCGAGACCTGCACACGCACAAACAAGTGTTTGCACAGGGGAGCACAAAAAGAGCAGCAAAAGAATCAAAACAGGAATAACAACAATACGGAACTGACGCCGTGTTTAATAAATGCAATAATTAACAGACTTACGTTGCACAACAGATAACACTTTGCACAAGTTATAAAGCTTTTTAAATAAAGCACAAAAAATGCAAAATTTGGAAATAAAAAGCAGGATTTAAGCGCAAAAATATATAAAAATCTTGGAGCACAAGTAAAACACGTCAATCACTCCCAACTGAGAACTCTCTGTGTTTAGATCGGTGTTTACAATCTAGCCCGTTTTTTACCTTGAGGATACTAAAGAGCGGCTTTGCAATGGAAGCGAAGTCGAAGAATTCAACGCTAGTCTAAAAAAACTTCGACTTTTCCTGAGCCACTCTCATGTTTGCAACGTTTTGGCATTTTAAGACCCGATTTGCTCGCGCAGAACGACATCAATAGCCTTCCTTCGTTTTTAAGTTCAAATGAAAGTCGACAGTACTCATACTTCCCTCCGTTAACGGAAAATATGGTCTTCTCTCTATCGCATTCTGCTAGCAGATGATGAAGCCGAATTTTAATCCAGCGTTGTGAAACATCTGGCTTTCCCTAGACTTTCTAAAATAATAGTAATATCTGGCGTCGGTTACTACTCTTTAATAGTCTTTGCTTTTAGTTCACGACCTAACCATCCGCTTTTTGTTATTACCCAGCTCACCCTTTCGCTTTTTGTCGACCACCCATATTGGATTATATTAGGGGGATCGTGACTCTCTTATAATGCCGTTCGTTGGAAAGTCTTCTATTTCAGGAGTTTCGAAGTCGGCTACTCCCAGGAATATAGCTATCAGTATGAATATTAACTTTGGTAAAGCGTACATTTTTGCATCTTCGGTATTGTATCTTTTCTGATACATTTCCAAATTTGATTTCAATGATTTTTATGCTGATATAGGCGTCTATCTGCGTTAGTAGATCTAGCTAGTGAGTTTACCAAGAAAAATGGGCTGCTTATGCTAAATACTTTTAGCAAGCATTTGTGTGATATCCTTAAGTAGAATCTACCGAGACTAAGTTTATAAGCCCTGGGGAAGACATTATATAATTTTTGGACGCCGTATCGGTTAAGAATTTCAAGGTTACTCCCGCTACATTTCACTGTACTTACAGCAGCAGGGACCTTCCACTAAAAAATTAATATCATCACTTTCATACTCGGACTCATCTTTTATTTCGTGTGCTATTTCTTCTGCTAGATTGTCGTAAGCCTCGGACTCTTGAGCTTCTTCTTGATTGACAAGGTTTACCCTTTGCCTCCTTTTCCCGGAGACTCGCTCAAGAGTAGTCACTCTTTTTCCTGACCGTGGACTGTCTCCCTTAACCTTGTTGTAGATGCTGTCATGTGTCTTGTTTTGGGACTGCTCGGCATGGCGCCATGTTGTCTATTGAAGGAGGGGCTTTTACCCTCTTCGTAATGGAATCTGTTTTTTCTTCGTACTAATTACACTGCTGTCGGTTCCTAGAACATTGCTCAGATTTCTAAGCCTTTTCCACTAAGCTTTCTGGTATAGGTTTGCCTCGTTTTCCACGGCTAATGCTAGGCTGGACGGCAAATTTGGGGAATGCTAGGCTGGCGTCCTCATTGAATTTATCGCACATACCATTCGCAAAAGCAGCGTCGCACGTCATGTTGACCGCTTGTGAACCAAATACCACCCAAAGGTGGGTTTGAAGAGGTAGTCGAAGGAATTGACTTGGGAATACATATATCTAAGAGGGAGTTTAGGGTGTTATAAAAAAGTTAATAGCAGTATTCATGTCAACCGAGTCATATAAGAAAGACCAATCGGTTGCATAAATAAGCTGATTCAGCAATGAATAATTTCCTTTGCGAAAGCAACGGCGGGGCTTATTGGCTGATGAGCACAAAATGAGAGGATTACAATTGAACATTGCCACCTCTAAAGAAGGATGATATACATCCTCAGGAAGAGATAAAGGAGAGGACCTAGACACATTAGAAATAAGGTAGTCGTTAACAAATACAAGATCAAGTGCTCTATTCAAATGATTAGAAATTGAATTGATTTGAAACAACGAAAGGTCAAGCATGCAATCTATAAAGTCATGCTGTGCTGAGGGCACTAGATAATTTTCAGCAGTGAAAAGTGACTAAGTGATGTTCGGCAAATTAAAATCACCCAACACAACACCCAACACAATAAATAGGTCATTATCGCGCACGTGTGAAGAAACTTATTTAATACAAGAAATATGTTTCATATAAACTTGAATATCAGAAGAAGGAGGAACATAAGAGCATGAAATATAAATATTCCGTGTAGGAGGAGGAACATAAGAGCATGAAATATAAATATTCCGTGTAGGAAAAGACACCTTGACTGAGACGAATTCAGCGTCAGTAGGCGTATCAAAACAGAAAAGTTCTGACTGGAGAGTGGCTTTAACGGCAATTAATACCCCACCACCCCGACTCTGCCGATCATTTCTATGCAAAATAAAATTATTCGAAAAAACCTCAAAATCAGATATGGTTGAGTTTAACCATGTTTCTGAAAATGCGATTATATCCGAATCGAAAGAAGTGCTGGCCATGAAAAGATTTTTAAGTTTTGAAATGAATAAAGGCTTGGTCAGAAGAAGAAGTTAGTTTTTTGGGGCAGAAATGGTACCCTGTATTGAAGGGAATGGAAGGGTGACAGGCTGGTTAAGCTTTTTTGGCTCGAACTCGTGGACAATCATATGTGGAGGCCAAAATTTGGTATCACAAATGATTGGGAACATATCATGTGAAACATTTATTTTGAAAGATGATATTTCACGTGGAGTTGAGAAATTAAATTTGGTAATTAATACGCTAGCAGAAGATTTGCTTGCAATATAGGCTGCCAATAACTCAGAGATGGTGTCAGACGAAAGTCGAGACACAAAAACTTGCCTAAGAGGGGCAACAACAGTTAACGTAGGAGCTGAAGGGGCTGGAGGGAGAACAGGATTTGGTGGGGCCAAAGAGGCACCATGATTGTTTTTAACAATCTGGGCAAGATTACGCGCAGGTCTACCTTTGCGGCCAGGAGCTGAGGAGGCTGAGGTAGTTTGGCTAACTGGGACAGGTTCAGGTATGGGGTCTAATGGGACTATTACAGGGGATAAAACTGGGGTAATATTTAGGCAGTCGCTCGGAGAAGGCGACAATGACAACATTGGAGATGAATCCAAGTTGCTCGGCAGGAACAACAGAGGCAAAGGTGTCTGGACAGACGGAGAGGGCAACTGCAAAAATTGAGGCTCCAACCGGCGATTGGTTGGAGACTCGAATTTATATTTGCTAAGCAACTCACAACTCGAATTAAAACTACTCGAGAGCTGCTTAGCCACGTTATTTAGTTTTAAGAATTGAGTTCTCACAGACTTATACATTCTGGAGAAATCAATTTGCTTGTCGATGCATTCTGGGCACGACCAACGCAAGCCGCCGCAGCCCTTCTTGGCAATTGCAGCGATCTTGTCGCAATCACGCCCAGCGAGACCTGCACACGCACAAACAAGCGTTTGCACAGGGGAGCACCAAAAGAGCAGCAAAAGAATCAAAACAGGAATAACAACAATACGGAACTGACGCCGTGTTTAATAAATGCAATAATTAACAGACTTACGTTGCACAACAGATAACACTTTGCACAAGTTATAAAGCTTTTTAAATAAAGCACAAAAAATGCAAAATTTGGGAATAAAAAGCAGGATTTAAGCGCAAAAATATATAAAAATCTTGGAGCACAAGTAAAACACGTCAATCACTCCCAACTGAGAACTCTCTCTGTGTTTAGATCGGTGTTTACAAACTAGCCCGTTTTTTACCTTGAGGATACTAAAGAGCGGCTTTGCAATGGAAGCGAAGTCGAAGAATTCAACGCTAGTCTAAAAAACTTCGACTTTTCCTGAGCCACTCTCATGTTTGCAACGTTTTGGCATTTTAAGACCCGATTTGCTCGTGCAGAACGACATCAATAGCCCTCCTTCGTTTTTAAGTTCAAATGAAAGTCGACAGTAATCATACTTCCCTCCGTTAACGGAAAATATGGTCTTCTCTCTATCGCATTCTGCTAGCAGATGATAAAGCCGAATTTTAATCCAGCGTTGTGAAACATCTGGCTTTCCCTAGACTTTCTAAAATAATAGTAATATCTGGCGTCGGTTACTACTCTTTAATAGTCTTTGCTTTTAGTTTACGACCTAACCATCCGCTTTTTGTTATTACCCAGCTCACCCTTTCGCTTTTTGTCGACCACCCATATTGGATTATATTAGGGGGATCGTGACTCTCTGATAATGCCGTTCGTTGGAAAGTCTTCTATTTCAGGAGTTTCGAAGTCGGCTACTCCCAGGAATATAGCTATCGGTATGAATATTAACTTTGGTAAAGCGTACATTTTTGCATCTTCGGTATTGTATCTTTTCTGATACACTTCCTAATTTGATTTCAATGATTTTTATGCTGATATAGGCGTCTATCTGCGTTAGCAGATCTAGCTAGTGAGTTTACCAAGAAAAATGGGCTTTTAGCAAGCATTTGTGTGATATCCTTAAGTAGAATCTACCGAGACTAAGTTTATAAGCCCTGGGGAAGACATTATATAATTTTTGGACGCCGTATCGGTTAAGAATTTCAAGGTTACATTGCTCAGATTTCTAAGCCTTCTCCACTAAGCTTTCTGGTATAGGTTTGCCTCGTTTTCCACGGCTAATGCTAGGCTGGACGGCAAATTTGGGGAATGCTAGGCTGGCGTCCTCATTGAATTTATCGCACATACCATTCGCAAAAGCAGCGTCGCACGTCATGTTGACCGCTTGTGAACCAAATACGATTTTTTTCCACATTGTTCTAAAGGCGGAAGGTTTCCTTGTCGGACCGTACCAAGGTCTTGGTCTATGGCGTGGAGCGGTCGCTTGTCGCTATATGCGAAATCACCTGATTAAGGCGAGAACTACAGTCATATGGTTTGTAAATATCGTACACGGCTATTGCTGACAATCGCCAAGACGCGAATGTCTCCTGATTGCCCTCCGCTATGCTTTTCATAGTATCTAGGGGTTCGTAACATCTGCAAATTTAAGAGTTGATAGACTTGCATTTTAGGCAACGCAATGTACACGCTTTGGATCTGTCCTAGCAAATTGTGGCGGGTAAATTCTTCCCTGATATTTTTAGTTCTCCGTTAATTCACCTATTCCACCTATTTCTCTAATGCTCTAGACAGCGCACCTCAACTAACGCACGTAATTGCTCTGCGGCTATGCCCGGCATTTTTTCCCATGACGTTTTTCAGTACCGATTTGTAATTTGTCGAAGCTAGCAAGTGGGGATCGTTGGACAGAATCGACTTTCAGAACTGTCTCACCTTAGGCCAATATTAGATTTTAATAACATAAAAAAATATTCTTTTATATTCGACACTTTTTTTGTTTAACATTTTAAAGGGTCACAATTCACTTTAGACAGTATAGTCTTTTAAGCTTATTCTTTTCAAAATATGTTCATTGTAATGAAATATGTTTTCTTTATGCTATGTTGAGCAAATCACTTACACGTATTTCTTAGAATTACAAAAGTTCTTGCAGACTGGACGGGGAAGAGTTTCCGCGTATCGTCTCGGGACTTCAGTTGTTGACGACTATTTGATTTGCCCTAGCAGTTCCTTTGGTTTCGTCTCCGCTATCCGAGGAGCTCTTGCGGTTTCGGTGTTATATGTTCTCTGCACTTGTTGCCGCGTTCAGCGAGGTTTTTGTAGTTCTTTAATTATTTTACGTGTGGTTTGTTACGAATTCGAGTCTTTTTGAGGGAACTATTTTATTTTATACCCTCAAAAAAACAACAAGCAAGAGGTTCTAGTCAGGAGCTCAGGTGTGTTCACTCGTTCAAAAAAAAAACAAGCAAGAGGTTCTAGTCGGGAGCTCCCGACTAGAGGAAACCCTGAACCCTCTTCTACCAACACCAAATGCAGCTCGCGCTACGCGCTCGTTTTTTATTATTTTTTTTTTTTTTATCGCGAATCCCGATGCAATGTGCTGCACGAGTTGCAAAGTAAAAAACGAATTCTAACTACCAGTATACGCACGAATACAATTACAAATCAAAATAAGACTATCTACTAGCTAAATAGTTTAGAATAGAAAACTTTATACGAGGAAGAGAAGACTCCGAGCAGAATAGTCTGTAATGCTTGTATAGTCGTCACAGAGAACCCTGAACGGATCATGCAAGGCATAATTAGTTGAGCAAAATTCAAGCGATAAGGGTGTAAAATTACGTGTTATTCTAGTAGGGATAGAGAAGTTTAATTGGCTAGTCAATACAGAAGAGTCAATTTCACCAGTAATAAATTTATGGATAAATATTACACCCAGCATGGTTCTACGATAGGTTAAGGAAGAAAGGTTAATCATCAGAAGTCTACTGGAGTATGACGGTAACCGCACACGAGGATCCCAGTTAAAACCACGAAGGGCAAACAACAAGAATTGTTTCTGAACGGATTCAATCCTGTCTTGATGGATAGAGTACTGTGGTGACCAGATACATGAGGCATACTCAAGTATAGGTCGTACCAAAGATATATAAAGGGTTTTTGTCGTGTACGGATCGTCAAACTCCTTCGACCATCGCTTGATGAAACCCAAAACAATTCTGGCCTTATTGACCACGGTCTTAGCATGAGAGTCGAATTTAAGTTTATGATCAAGGATGACACCTAGATCATTAACTTGATTACAAGAACTGTTACACGCTCGAGCGGTAAGCTATCAACGATGTAAGAAACCAATTGAGGAGGGCTTCTATAGAAAGTCATTACCTTACATTTGGAGCAGTTTAAGTTTAAGACGTTGGCTAGACACCAAGCCTGAACCGCATCCATGTCAGCTTGTAAAATATAACATGATGCCATATCTTTAAATGTAAAGCAAAACTAAACATCATCAGCATACATTAATACTAGACGGTGAGACCTTTTGGGTTCTATTACGCAAATACTCTGAAATCCAGTATAAGAGATTGACTGAGAAGCCGAGAAGGCATAATTTATGAAGCAGCAAGGAGGTCGAGTTGGCAGCTTTACTGAAATCAGTGTAGATGACGTCAGTCTGCATTCTTTTCTTAAGCCCATCAATTACAAGCGAAACAAACTCAAGAAGGTTAGTGGTTGTAGATCTGCGCTTCACCATCCCATGCTGGGAAGGTGAAATAATAAAACTACATAAATGTTGCAGTTGAGATGTTATTATTCTCTCAAAAGCTTTAGGTATAGCGGATAATTTGGAAATACCTCTATAGTTTTCGACATCTGACTTACTCCCTTTCTTATGAATAGCGATAATGTATGATTCCTTCCAAATGGTCGGAAAAGATGAAGTGTTTACGGAGACTTAAAAACGTTTAACACAGGCTTATATAATGCTGCAGCACAGTACCTAAGCACACAAGGAGGATTACCATCAGGGCCCGGTAAGTAAACCGGCTTGATAGTGTTAAGGTCGCTAAGAAGCGAACTTTCCGTAATAATGGGATTTAAGATGCAGTTTGACCTCTGTAACTGATAAGGATAGGGCTGATTTTTATTATACCTAGAGGAGGAGTAGGTAGTTTGAAAAAAGTTTGTGAGCGGATCGGCTATGCCTGGATCAGTATTCGCGCTCTCATCTGCAAACTTAACCGAAGAAGGCAAAATATATGGGAGAAATCTGAGTGATTTCCCGATTTCTTAAAACTTTTTATAACACCTCGAATTCACATTTTTTAACTCATTAGTTCACTTGAGAACCAGGGAGGCCTATCAGGCATCGCTGGGTGATCAAGAGGAACGCAGACATCAAAAAACGAGTACAAGGTATCATAAAATAGGTCAATGGCAGCATCAATTTCTGCACAATTGTACAAATGGAACCAGTCGGCTTGCAGAATAAGATCATTCAGCTTATGAAAATCAGCCTTTAGATAACAACGGACACGTTCAGCTAATTCCGATTCCTTGATAGGGTCTCGGGCTGGAAGATCAATGACCATAACCAAAGTTGGATGAAAAGGGTCTTCAGGAAGCGTAAGCGGATTAATCCTGAGCACAACACTGTCGAACGAATCCAACACGAGAATTAAATCAAGAGATCTGTTTCTTGAATTGCGTACACGATTAACCTGCCGAAAGGACATCTCATGTAGACCATCAATAAATTCGTTTGACGAAGACGGCAACAGAAAGTTTGAGTCTGATGGCGATGACCAATCGACATCTGGGA
Source organism: Drosophila borealis (assembly GCA_035045885.1). Taxonomy (NCBI): domain Eukaryota; kingdom Metazoa; phylum Arthropoda; class Insecta; order Diptera; family Drosophilidae; genus Drosophila; species Drosophila borealis. The sequence goes on along the minus strand of JAWNOR010000336.1, from coordinate 359,088 downwards.
GATCAAAGTCCCCAAGAACTACTAAAAGGTCCCTATCAGAAAGTAGGTAGGAGATAGATTTAATAGCAGTAAGATGGGTTTGATAAATGGACAAGTTAGATAGGGAGGGTATATATGAACATGAAATAAAGATAGAAAAACTTCTATATACAACTTCTATAGCCGCCAACTAAATCTCTGAGATGGGAAGTTCAATGCGTTCCGGCGAAAGAGCAGAGTCGACAGCTATGAATACTCCTCCTCCGATACGGGAAACTCGATGAAATCTGTGAGTGGTGTATTTGGAGGTAAAAATGGATGAGTCTGAGATGTCCGGCTTCAGCCAGGTCTCAGTAAAAGCGATAATTTGAAAATTAAAAGCAAGAGAATCTAAATACAGGTTATCGAGTTTAGATTTAAGACCTCTGACATTCTGGTAGGCAAACTCGTAAGAAGAATTTAGTCCTTTGACGCAGCGACTAAGGTTGATGCGCCACTAGAAGCAGATGGTAATAAAATCGGAGTCCAATTTTTCTTTTTGGCCTTATATTCATTGACTATTAAGTGTTCCGACCAAAACTCTTTACAACAAATGTTAGTAAATATTTCTGGCGATACACTTATTTTAAAGGATGCCATATCCCTTTCATAGGCGAACTTAAATTTCCCCACCGTTATACCTGGGGCTTGAATTTTTGCCTGTAAAAGGCTTTCACATCATCTGATGAGAAGTGAGGGGCAAGCCTAGAAACAAAAATATGTCTTTTCGGTGCAATACCTACTAGAGGCTTAGGCGCCCCAGGTAGGACAGTGGGAACACTATTAGCTGCGGTACCTTAAACAGCCGGTAGTCCGGACGATGAGGCTTCTAGCGGCAGCTGTAAATTTAATTGTTGTTAGTAGCAATAAAGATAAATTAAAAACAAAAAAACACGTTTTCTTGGCAGGGTCCGAACTCGCAACTAACCGCACTACTTGCCGCCGTCACTACTCAACAGCCACACAATAAAATTATTTCCTCGGTAGGTCCCGAACTCGCAGCAGAATGCACTACCTGCCGCCGCTTCTGCCCAATAGCCACACCAATTATTGAGTCTTAATGAGAAAAAAAAAACAAATTAAAATAGCAGCACAGAAAACAATACAATCGCAATTGCAAGGCAATTCAAAGCAGACGCGCATGAATGTGTGTGTATACACATGAAATTCTTGGAATTTGCGCTTGCCGCTGTCAACACGTGCGCACATAACCTTTGTGTTTCTTAACCGATCTTAATAAAATTTTCGACAGAACATCTTATTGTAGAATAGAATAGAATATTTGTGTATTCTCAAAAAGTCAATTGCATATAAATTGTGGCTTAAATTGATGGGCAAGTTGGATAATTAACTTAATTTATAGCTTTGCGGTGGTAGAGGGGAGGTGGCGGTAGGTAAAACATGAAAGATACTTATTATTAGATTATTTGCAAAAATTACTCAAAAAACAGGATTTCGATATCGTTTTTTATCGATTACTTGGAAACGGAGCAAGTTATCGAATATCGAAAACAAACTCAATCTGTGCGGGCACTAGCAGGACCTACAGCTTAAATTTCTATAGCTCTTATAGGTTCTGAGATCCTTGCGTTCATACATACGGACAGACGGACGGACGGACGGACAGGCAGACGGACGGACAGACAGACGGACATAGCTAGATCGACTCGGCTGTTGATGCTGATCAAGAATATGTATACTTCATGGGGTCGGAGATGCTTCCTTCTGCCTGATACACAAACACATTATACCTTTTTACCCATTTTTAATGGGTACAGGGTATAATAATATAATTCTAAGTAAAATTACTAAAAAAAAAATAATAAAAATTCAAATTAAAATAAAATAATTAAAACTAATATAAAAAGAAAAGAGGGCTGAGCGACCCAGGGCGGGTCGAAGACTTGCGTCGCCGGTTAGCAAGCTTCGTTTCTGGGAGTTCGGACTCGGCCGGTCGAAATCCGAATCGGATTCCTGCCCACGTCTGAGCACTCCCGGTCTTCTCGAAGTACCGGTGATCCCGAGCTATAAGGCCCGTCATGCGGGTGATAGGATAAAGGAATCGGGAACGCCTCGTGTTGCTAAGGGCGTCCCATTAACACCAGCGTGCCTACCAATGGAGGTATGCGTTTCGATGGGCAGACTAATCCACTGTCCTTCGTGGAAGCCATCGAGGATCGGGCCCTGTCCTATGACATCGACACAGATAAGTTACCTAGGGCGATGAACGAGGTCATGATCGCCGAAGCCGCTTGTTGGTTTATGACAACCGTGCTAAGAAATGTGTAATGGAATGAGTTCAAGGAGGGATTCTTAGATTTTTTGACCCCGCGGTACTTAGAGTTGTTGGAAGATGAAATCCGGGTTCGTCAACTATTTGGCGAAGGATTCAAACAGTATGTGGTGGGCATAAGGGCGTTGATGCACCACGCTGGCTACAGCCCCGAGAGAGAACTAAGTAGAATATATGACAACGCAGCCCCAGAGTATAAATTGTATGTGCAAGATACAAGATTTCTCGTCGCTGTCAAAGCTCATACAGTTAGCCGTCGAGTACGAGGGAATAAAGCAGCAGGGTCAACAGTACCCGTCTGGTTCGCGATCTCGATTAGGGAGTAACATAGGCGCGTATATAGGCGACGGGAAAGCGCAGACAACAACCGGCATAAACGGACCGTTCAGGGTAGCTTCATCTCCAGTCGGCGGGTTGGCTCTCAGTGGGACAGTCCCAGGGGCACTACCGATACCAAGAGGAGAGGCCGCCAACAGGATGATTGGTCAAGAATCTGGCAGATTGGCTAGGCGACGCCCGATATGCTTTCGGAGCGGGCAAGTGGGGCATTTTAGGACAGAATGTCCCAATCCTCAGGTAGTCTTTTGAACGCAATGCGGCACTAGAGGGGTGAGTAGCCAGGAATGCTGCAGACGGCCGGCTCAGGGAAACGGACAGCGGCACCCTCCGGACCGGCAGCATTGTCAGCGGAGCCCAGAATCAGTAGATATTTTTGGAGTCGAGGGGGGTCGTGTCGACGCACCGATTAAAATCGGCGAGGAAAAGTAAGCGGCGACAATCGACACCGGCGCTACCAAATCTTTCATCAGTGGGGCCTGCGCGGCGAAGGTTGCGAAGAACGTGGAGAGTAGGGAGGTGCAAACTAGGATACGGACTAGTGGACGGATCAGGGCTAGATGTCGCACGGACGGTGCACGCGGAAATCAGCTTAGCGGGTCGCACGATCGGCGTGCCTCTACTAATAATGGCGTCAATGCTAGACCAGGTGATTCTAGGCATGGACTTTCTCCGTGCGATAGGCACGAGGATACGTTGTGGAGACAGCGAATAGACGCTAGGAACAACGGAAAGACTGGGAATTAGGGAAGGGCCGACTGGTTGCCCAGCGTAGGCGATCGCGGATGTGAGGGATCCGGCAGGGGGCGAGGTCGGACGATAAGGGTATGCTCAGGGGGCCATTGGAGGCACGGTTGTGCGATAAGGGCATGTCCAGGGTGTCAGTGGAGGCACGGTCGGGCAATCAAGGTGTGTCCAGGGTGTCAGTGGAGGCGCGGTCGGACAGCAATATGTCCAGGGTGCAGCTAGAGGCGCGGTCAGACAACCCGGGTGTGCCTAGAGCGCCAGTAAAGGAGAGGAAACGGTAGCGTAAGGAGCGCTCGACAAGGGTTAGGGTGCAAGGGCGGGCGACGACGCGTGGATCAGCACCTAAAAGCGCGAAGCTGGGAAGGGTAGCTGGATCTAACGGGCAGGAGGATCAACCTCGCACCTCAGAAGGAGTCGGGCTAGCAGGTGAGCTAGTCGCGGCGGAAAACCCGGCCGCGGGAGCTAGTCACGAGGCTAGTAGTGGTGATGGGTCTGGAGCCAAGTCTGCAGAGGCGGAGTTGGCGCGATTCGAGGGGCTGAAGGGCGTGTCCCACATAGCCAGCCATCGTATTGCCATGAAGGACAACGAGCCCATCAAGCAGATGTACTACCGACGAGCAGGTGGAAGAATTGCTCCGGACGGGCGCTATGAAGCCGTCCCGAAGCCCGTACAGTGCGCCGATTGAGCTGGTGAAAAAGAAGACCGGCGAATGGCGAATGTGAATGATTCCAGGCAGCTTAATGCACATTCGATTCCGGACGCATACCCAGTACCCTGGATAAATCATATTTTAGAGCGACTACGGCACGCACGCTACATATCGACGCTGGATCGGAAACAAGGATATTGGCAGATACGCATGGAAGAAGGGAGCAGGCAGTATACCGCGTTTACGCTCCCAGGACGGCGACTATACCAGTGGAAGGTGATTCCCTTCGGTCTGCACTCGGCGTGCGCCACATTCCAGAGGGCGTTGGATTCGGTGATTGGGCCGAAAATGGAGCCGCAAGCTTTCGCTTATCTGGACGACATCATCGGCATAGGCGCGACCAAGGAGCAGCATGTGGTCACTTTGAAAGAGGTGAGGGAAGCGAACCTGAAGCTAAACAGGGAGAAATGCCGGTTCTTTCGGAAGGAACTGGTGTACTGGCGAACTGGCGAAGAAATCCGCACGGACCCCTCAAAAGTTCTCGCGATTCAAAGGCTGACGATCCCATCGAATTGTAAGGAGCTGCGTCAGTGCCTGGGGATGGCTTCATGGTATCGACGCTTCGTGACCAATTTTGCGTCGGTGGTGCAGCCGATGACCGCTCTCCTGAAAAAGGGGAAGGATGGTAGTGGGTCGTAGAGCAGCAGGATAAGTTGGAATAGCTCAAGGAGCGACTCACGACCGCGCCGACCCTCGCCTGCCCGGATTTCAGCAAGAAATTCGTGCTGCAAACCGACGCGAGCGATCATGGCCTCGGCGCCGTCCTTACACAAACCACTGACGAGGAGGGTCAAGTCATTGCGTACGCCAGTAGGAAGCTCCTGAAGGCGGAGATCGACTATTCAGCCACGGAGAAAGAATGTCTGGCTATAGTTTGGTCAATCCACCAGTTGATTTTGGAGCGTTACAATGTCGACGTCATAACCGACCACATGGCACTCAAATGGCTCAATTCACTAAAAAAGTCCATCTGGAAGGATCGCTCGATGGGCCTCAGAGTTACAGCAGTTCCAGTTTGACGTGCAGTACCGGTGAGGGAAGTTGAACGTAGTAGCTGATGCACTATCCCGTCAGGCCGTGGAAGACAAGCATCCCTGCAGATGGACCGCATGCATGCTGGAAAAACTCACTAAGGAGCCAGAAAAGTACTCGGACTACGCTGTCGAGAACGTCAAAATCTACCGCCACCTGGGACACAGAGCCGACGACGAGGAATACGTACCGTGGAAATTGTGCGTCGCCGGCAATCAGAGGCAGAGAGTCCTGCAGGAGTGTCAATATCTCGACTAGCGCAGAGGTACTATTGGCCAGGAATATTCCGGGATGCCGCACGAAATGTGAGGTGCTGCGAGGGGTGTCAAAAATTAAAAGTAGAACAGGTGAGGCTGGCAGGACGAATGCTGACGCGTCAGGTGACGGAACCGTCGTCCATCCTCTGCGCCGACTTCGACGGCCCCCTACCACGCTCAAAGCACGGGAACACTATGCTTCTGGTATCCCACGATGCGTTTATCAAGTGGGTCGAACTGGTTCCCTTGAGAAAGGCGACGGCGGAACACTTACAGAGGGCGTTCCAAGAACGGACACTCTGTCGATTCGGAGTCCCTCGGAAGTTTGTATACGACAACGGAGTGCAGTTCACAAGCCGGACATTCAAGATTTTCTTGACTTCTATCGGCGTAGAAGTGCAATACACGGCGCCGTATTGCCCTCAGGAAAACACTACCAAGCGGACGAACCGGGCGGTCAAGACGATGATCGCCCAGTTCATCGAAGAACACCTGAGCTCGTGGGACGAGATGCTACCCGAAAAAGCGTTGGTGGTGAACACGAACGTAGCCGATTCGACCGGATTCTCGCCCGCCTTCTTGGCGCAAGGTCGCGAGCCTCGTCTCCCCGCTGCCTTATACGACGAGGTTACGCCTGGTTCCTCCACTGTTCAGCAAACGTCAGGGGAAAAGGCCGGGCGTCTGAGGGATGTGTTTAACATTGTCCGTCACAACCTGAAGCGTGCTTCCCAGGACCAGGGGAGGCACTACAAATTGCGTTGAAGAGAATGGCGGCCAAAAGTGAACGAGAAGTTGTGGCTACGCCAGCATCAGCTGTCAAAGGCCGCAGATGTATTTGCAGCAAAGTTAGCGCCGAAGTTTGACGGCCCCTACCGGGTCGTGAAATTCGTGTCGCCCAATATGGTGCACTTGGCGCGCAGTTGCGAACGGAAGAGACGGGTAGCTACCGTTGCTCAACTAAAGATCTACCACGGGTCACGCGAAGAAGACCCCAGTAAGAGCAGAGGGCCGAGAGACGACCAGCCAGGCGAAGAATAGATAAAGAATAATTTGTAATAATAACATATTTAATTATTTATAAGAAAAGTTGTTGTAAGCTGCACCATAGGAACATATTAGAGCAATAGACGGGACGAAGTCGATACTAGGGGAGAGGAACGGAACAGAAGCAAATTGTTTATAACTATTGATATCTCCACAGGTAAAATGGAAAACTCACGAAGCTTTAGCGACGAGATGGAGTCGAAGCTACACCGACGACGACTCCTGGCAGCGGGCTCTGGAGTATGAGACGAGAGAGTCGACGCCCCCACGGTCCCCAAAAGCCGGAGACGAGGAGTGGTACGGCTCACCACCGCCGTTGGTGCCCAATATTTACGTGACGCGGAGTCACAATAAGAATTATAATATATAAAATAATCATATAATCAATTTATACCCAGTAATGTCAAACAAATGAAGTTAAAATATGGAATAAAGTTTATCATTTAAGAGAACAGAAGGAGAAAACTTATTAAGTTAAGAGAGGCCCATTACGAATGATATATAATCATAGGCAACTCTGACTGGCAGTAAGCGGGAGGAGCGACTAGGCTTAGGTAGATAGTTTTGGCCGCAAGGCGAAAAGGGTCGAAAGACAGCGAGGCTGATCAGCAGCTTCACTTTTGATTTGGCAAGCGTGAGTATTGGACGTGTGGACGCAACAACGAAAAGACATAGAACAGGAATCGCGAAGTGACCGCGAGGTTAGGGATAATCGAGAATTGACGGTGCAGTAGGGCCAGTGTTCTAGATTAAATAAACGAGAGTGACTACAATTGAAGTGCTTTATGTTTTAATTTTGTCTGTGGTATTCTTTGTCGAGTAAGAGTCCCTTAGTTTCAGCAACTCTTCACTTATCAGCGGAACGACCCCAGCAGCACTCATCACGCTGATCAACCCTAACCCTAGCCGCGGCGTCGAGATGACAGCGGTTCCTTTCCCCTTTACTAAAACTGGCCATTCTGTGGCGGAGCGATCCCTAAAACTCCCTTCCCCCCTTTTTAGCATCGCGTCTCGGTGAACTACAAATATCTTGTAGAGTGGACCCGGGTAGAGTGAGTTTTACGACCCCGGCAGAAAACATTACTTTACAGTGCATTTAATATATTTTCGACTTGCCATACACGCATACTTGCATATTTTGTATATGAATAGAAGTATTTATGCGTTTGTGTGCCTGTTGGTTGCCTGATGATTGCAGTTTTTAACCAAGACTTGCAGTTTTTGGGATTTTTGAATTTCGAGATCTACACATACATATATACACACACACACACAAATGTGTGTGAGTGAGCATTGTGTGTAATGCTAGTAACAAAATTCACAGAGGTTCCTGAACGGTTTATTCAAGGCAAAGTAAGTTGTGAATAATTTAAGAGATAGAGATTTATAGCTACGTGTTAGTCTATAAAATCGGGGAAATGTATTTAGCTAGTTGGCCCAGTTTTATCGATTTCACCCTGAATAAGCTTATGAATGAATATTACACGCAGCATTATTCTTCGATTGATGAAGGAGTGAAGATTAGAATATGATGGCACACACACAACTTTATCCCAGTTTAAGCCTCGGAGGGCAGATAACAAGAATCGTTTCTGTACAGATTATATTCGGTCTGGATGAACCAATTTATTTCGACTTAAAAGACAGTTAACTTGACACCAAGACTTGAAGGAATCAACTTTGGCTTGTAATAGATTACAGGATGACATATCTTTATATACAAGGCACAACTATAGCTCAATAACATACTATAATAGTTGAAAGTGAGACCATATCGAGGGAAGGTCCTTGATAAAAATAATAATTACGAGATAACTATCGGTTGCCTGTGCCTCGTATTTAAGCCGGTACTGTGCATAATTTATGGCCCCATCTCAGTGAAAGAGGATGCTTCAAAAGGTGGTACATTGTGCGAAACGCGGCGGAATGTCAAAATGCCAACGCACATTCGGCTCCACAAAGTCTTGAGTAGCTTAAAAAGCCGAATCCGTGATCGGCCAAGGAGTCAGAGATCCAGCGGTTGTCATCGTTTCCGGCTCCTAAGTGATGGCAGCCTGGACCCATCTGAATCTTGTACCACATGCAGTCCATTATGGCCTTGAAGAGATTGACCTTAGGGTGAGCTAGCTCACCGGTTTAAGCAGCCAGTCCATTTTAGCCAGCTTTGCCTTAGCTGAACTGCAGACCCTGATAACGTGGTCTTAAAGCTTTCAGAGTGATTGATTCTCCTCCCGTCCAGTCACAGCCGGCGCAAGTAATCAGGCCGCAGCACAAACCTAGCGCGCCCAGTCTTCTCGAAAATGAGGCTGATATTTAATCGTGAAGCCAAGCACAAGCTCGATCAAAAACTTTCTTAGCCCACCAGCCCGGATAGTGCGGATAGTGAACTACGCTGGACCAGCTTAACTGTATTTTTCAAATTTGTAGGGAACTAAGTGAAACTTAGAAATGCCAAGTTTGGGTAAGATATTTTGATAAACAAAAATATTTTTCATACAATTTTTCATTTGGACCGATCGTTCTTATGGCAGCTATATGATATAGTTGTCCGAAGTAAATACGATTTTGCAAACATTTAAGGAGCATGCTAAAACCTTAAAATGCAATGTTTGGGAAAAGTATCCTAATAAGCAAAAAAGTTTTCCTTACGAGTACCTACTCTTCGACCGATCGTTCCTGCGGCAGCTATATTATATAAAAGACAGATGTTAAGTTGCAGTTGTAGTGCAACTTATGAATGAAAAGTTTGGGTAAGATTCTTGATTCACCTAGTCTGAAAGTGATTCAAATCCCCCCATTTCCTCTCGTATTTATTCAAACAGATTAACTCTAGTATCTTCTGAATCAAAATGAAAGAGTGAGCCTGAATCAACCTCCTACTTAAAGTCATTATGATTTTTGACGGTAGAAACTTAATTTAAAAAGTATCACATTATATAATACACATACACAGCAGAACAGAAATTCGAAATTCAGAAATTCACCACCTTGCCAACGTTTTCTTTAAGAACTTTTGTGTTTTTTCGCCGATCATAATGCAATTTTCTGCAGTAAATCTTTTTCTGCTATATAAGTATTATTCATATGTTGGCAAAAAGACAACAAGAAGCAACTTTAAAATGTGGCCTTAAGTGGATTCCAATTGGAATTAAATCTTTTACTTATTGTTCGAACGTACTGCTTGTCAAACGTAGACCTAAAATGTTCTTCCAAAAAATAAATAATAAGAAAAAGTTAATTTCTTTCCATATAACTTCACATTTATCGTATAACGGTGTGCATGCAAAATAATAACAACTACAACTGTGGAAACCTGCTACGCGCTGTCGCTCCCGCTGCCGATGGCGCCAAACCTCCGACCCGCCACAGTGTAACAAACACTGATAACGGCATCATGGCCCAAGCGCAACTGCTGCATCGCACAGCAACAACAACAACTTGGTGAATGAACCCGAAATTAAGGATAGTCAGATCCACCCGCAGAGACCGAAACGAAATATTAAGCTGCAGTCCCCTCCAGTCAGTCCTACGCGGAAAAGCAATAAAGGCAATAAGAACTATTATAATAATACTCGTAAGCCTCTTACCCTTGTCGACAACAGTGAGTATAACAATAAATTTCAGATTTTATCCAGCAGCGAAGACGACATTGATATGCAAATCAACCTTCCTGACTCTGACGACGCATCTGACGCATCCAATGAAACAACTTTAAATAGAACAGCTTGCCGTCATAACAATCTTAATATCTGCGAAATTAATCTAGGAAATCTAGGAAACCTAGGAAAAATTCTAAAACCACCACCTATCTCTCTCCCCAGAGTTAAAAGCTTGCCGCACCTCACAAATATGCTTGAAAAAGTCATCGATATCAAAAAATCAGAACATCCGTTTTTATGCCATCGAAAGCAACACTTTTAGGTCCATTCAGCGATTGTTTGACAAGAGAGAAGAAAGACTATGCAAAGTGGTCATTAGAGGTCTTTATCATTCGATCACGGAATATGAGCTCAAACTGAGTTAAAAAAGTTTGGACATCAAGCAATTCATAAATCGTACCACCAAAGAACCTATGAATCCAGCAAAAAACAAAGCCGAGATTAAGGAAATAAAACTTCTTATTGGACGACGAGTTCATATTGCGGAAGCATGGAAAAAGCAAGGCAATATCCAGTGCCGGCGCTGCCAGCAATTTGGTCACACAGCTAATTTATGTCACCAAATAGCCCTTTGCAATCCCTGTGGTGATGAACACCGATCCGAGGACTGCTTTAGACCATCTACGGCTAAAGCCACATACGCAAAACTGCGGGCTAGACCACCCGGCTAACTACAAAGGTTGCGTAGCGTGTCAAAATTATATGAAGAGCACTTACAGAAGGATAAAGACGCAAAACTCTGCAAATCAACCAAAGTTGATCACCTCTCAAAAACAACGTTACACGGACAGGGTCGCTTCCCAAACTTCGCCTAGTCCTCCCACTAGAGACACCTTTTCTTATGCAGATGTCACTAGAGGCTATCAAAACTCACCCGAGAAGCAGCACTTCTTGCAGGAAAGGCAACAGGTACAGCACATACAGCCACAAACGCACGAGGCATATCAACGTCAACACCTCGACGATCAGACAACTCAATGGCAGACTAACCCATACAAGTTTTATTTGCCGGATACTCTATACGCTTCCATTAGTGCGTTAAATGAGACCATTAAAGGATTAATGAAAATGCAAACAAATGCTAAGCGAGTAATCAACAATAAACTCTCTTAAGATAATAGTTTGGAACGCCAATGGCGCAAAGCAACTGTATTAATATAATACTTATCAGCTAAGCCCGACTTCTTTGAAACTCGACTTCTAAACTTCACGGATATTGCACCTACCCTGCCAATCACCCAACCGCCATTCATGGCAAATGTGGTACTGCCTCATTAACACCAACATACAGCATTTTCCTACCCGACCAGTCTGGGGAGACCAGCGGTGCAACCAAATAAGTAAGAAGCTTGCGATATTTGCCCTATCCTTAAATGTGGACGTGTCAGCTACAGGCTGTCCCACAAGATACCCATACAGAGCTAATAACAACCCATGCTGTCTGGACTTCGACATAGGCAAGCGATTTGACATGAGTTCGGATCATCTCCCATTAATTGTCACACTCAACTCCACTGCAACATACTTTTCTCCAGAGAGGCAGAGAAGCTCATCGATCGCAAAACAAATTCATAAGAGTTTACGCGATGCTTGAATGTCTCGATTTACCCCGACATGGAGCTGAATTCTTCTAAAGATATTGACGATGCTTTGGATATATTTACAAGCAAAGTTCGCAGAGCCGCTTTTGAATCTCGCCACACTATCTCCAGGCCTCCTCAACACGTTAATGCAACACTCCTGCTTCCCCCTGAACTGCGCCACCTCCTGTCAAAGAACCGTCGAGTCGACAAGCCCAACTGGCACAGCGCAGACCATCACCTCAAGGAGGCGTTACGCTCACACCTTGCTGCCTTGTTTGACAATATGCGCGTCAACATGGATACCAGCATCGATGCCTCTTTCTCGCCGAGGAAAGCAAGCCGAATGGCTAAAGCCGATCCGGCATGCCCCACTAAAAGGCGCCAACGGCAGATGGTGTCCTCTGGCTGCTGCAGATCGAAACCTGGACAGCTATGTGGAACATCGCTATAAACTGTACCAAGTCCGCCTGCGTCACTTTTACGCTGCGCCCAGACAGCTGCCAGGGGCTACGGTTCTATGGAGGAACCATTGAGCAGACCAACTCTTTCTGCTACTTGGGTGTCCACCTGGATCGAAGGCTCATATGGGGGCCTCACATCGCAGCAACGAGAGCAAAATGCCTGAGAAGACTTCAAAAGCTCGATTGGCTACTAAAGCCTCAAAGCAAGCTGCACATATCCACGAAGACACTGCTTATCAAAACGATGGTAACGCCTATCTGGACATATGCGATCCAAGTTTGGGGCACGGCATCAGCACACCAGCACCGTCGCATAAGAGTGTTCCAAGCCAAGGCAGCTCGCAAGGTTGCTGGCCTGCCATGGTACGTAACAACAGACGCCATCGAACGCGATCTCCGCCTAACAAAGGTCGGAGATCAGCTCAATTTCTTCAGCAGCCGATACTCCGACAAATTGGTGCAGCATCCGAACGCGGCCGCAAGGGCCCTGGCTGAGCCCATCAGTGAGAGGCGCCTCCGAAGGCTATACCCCGACGACCTACCAACGAGGCGCATCACTTAAACATCCCTTTCCCAATATTGTTATATATTTTTAAGTCTGTAATTATCATTAAAGTTATTATATAGTAACTATACACTATACCCTTAACTCCGCTTGGTAAAGATCAGAAGGCACTGATCGATTCTAGCGCAAAATGAACCAAATTTAAAGAAAAAAAAGATGGTGTCCTTCAGACGAAGAACAGGCCAACACCTTTGCTGCTCACCTCGCCGACCGCTTCAAGCCTTATGAAATGGCCTCACCAAAAAATATGAGAGACATTAGGAATATGCTTTCCGCTCCACTTTAGTTGGACATCCCCATCTCATAATTTACCTCGGCGGAATTCTCTAATACAATAATGAAGCTTAGTTCCAAAACAGCCCCGGGACAAGACTTGGTGTGCAACAGAACATTGAAGGATCCTGAGAACGCGCTGCGCTTCCGTGCGATAGTCTTCAACGCGTTTTAAGAGTGTAATACTTCCCGTCTTCGTGAAAGATTGCCATTGTATCGATCAATGCAGTCTTCATCGACATAGAGCAGGCCTTGACCGGGCATGGCACCTGGGGCTCCTGGCCAAAATCTTGTCTACCCTTACCCTACTTCGAGCTCATGAAATCCTACCTGGAGGATCGATTATTCAGTGTCAAAGCGCGAATGGGACTATCAGCCATCTATCCAGTTATGGCAGGAGTACCCCAAGGAAGCGTTATCGGGCCTATCCTGTTTTCATTATTTACAGCAGACATACCGGTCCCTGACGCGGACGAGTTAGGCATCGCTCCACACAAAATGCTGATTGCCACCTACGCTGACGACGTTAACATCTTTTTCAGCTCCCACTGCGAGTACGAAGCTGCAGACGAAATTCAGGAGTTCTTTCACCTTCTACACAACTGGGCCAAAAGGCGGAATATTAAAATAAACAGCTCCAAATGCATAAACGAGTGCTTCACCGTGAAAAATGTATTCCTTCAGTTGTGCAGCTCTGCGGGGGTACCCTCCCACAGAGCAATCAAGTTAAATATCTAGGATTGCTCTTCGACAAGCGACTAACTTTTAGACTTCACATCACGTCAGTGGTTAATAGTTGCCAAACTAAAATCGCCAGCTTATATTGGCTACTGAACAAACAGAGCAAGGTTTCTCTCAACATTAAGCGCACAGTGCACTTCCAGATTATTGCCCCCCTATGGATGTACGGCATTCCGATCTAGGGAATTGCTGCCAAGTCTCAACGTAAGAGAGTGCAAGTCATGCACATAAAGCATTACGCCTAATCACGGACTTGAAACTGGTGGTCGCCGAGGACCAGATCGCCTTCCACTCAAAGCGATACAACGAACGACTGTTGGTTCACAGCATTCGCTTGGCCAGACCCCTGGCTACAGCTACAACTATTTATAATATCCTAAAATCATTGAAAATGGGTAAAAAGAGAATAATGATTTTGTGCAAATGAATGTAACAGGCAGCAAGAAGAATCCCCTCACCAGTGTCGATCTGGCCATGTTCTTTGTGTGTCTATCAGACTGCCTGTAGGCGACTATCTCTGAATTCCTTATATCTAGACTAAAATTTTGAATTTAGGTTTTGAATTTTGTACAGATATCGAATACTTCCCTCTTTTGGTACCGCACTTCGTTCCCCACAAAATATAAATATTGCAACATTTTTAGATATATATCCGTTAAGATCGCACAATAAACAAAAATATAAATGGCGAAAGAATTTCCCATAGTGGATGCGACTCCAGGGAATTTACTCACGACATTGTCGCGGTTAACGACCTTGGTGGCATTTACCAACACTGTGTGGTCGAAGGAAAGTGCCCTCATCAGTTTCCTCAGTGCCATCGTCGAAGCATTTAGCGGGGCGATTGTTGACCATGATCACCCCGTCATCGAAAATCGTAATGTGTTCCAGGTGGGTGCGCTGATATTGGCAATGGGCGGCGCGTTCTTTATGTAAGCCACGAGCGCAGGTGTCGCGTGGCGAAGTTCGCTAAACGTCGAATAGGTTGTTGGGACGCAATTTGTGACAGCAAGGGTATTACCCTAATGACACTCCGCTAAGATGCTATTTGAGATTTGGAAATTGTGATTGAGTTCTATGGGGAATATTTGGATTTGTTTGCATATGAACTTAGTTTCAGGGACATCTTTGAGTTGTTCATTTAGAAATCGGAGACATCAAAGGTGCCTGCCACGATTGTAAGTGCTGTGCCCAAAAAGTCTAAGCTTCTCGCCAACCTGTTGTACCGCGGAGAACAAGTTTGTTATGAGTTCGATATCTATGTCTAAGAGTTTTCGCATATGAGACTGTGAAAACAAGTCTGACAAGTCTCATCCGCGCCTTACAAAATCATGTTGGCTCCAAGCTAATAAATCGCCATCTACTATTGGAATGTAATCGGAGTGTGAATAGTCGGTAATACGAGCATTATTAATGCGAGAAATATAAGTACCACGGGTATAAGGGTATTTATCTCAATATGTCCTTGTGGACCACTCTCCAGTTAATTAAGACTGCGGACCACGACTGCCGCGACTTTTTGTTGATTAACTTTGTCATTTTGGGAAAATAGTAATTGGGAAAATAATAGTAATGATAATGACCTGGGTCACATTCTCTTAAGCGTTGTGAGAATCTCACGCAACTCGCTATTTTCGAAAATGTCCGACACGATGTTTTTACTGTGGCCAGTGGCCAGAAGGTCACAATGAAGTGCGCTTACCATGACTGGGTTAACCACTGCTTTTACTTCATGTAGCACTGGCTCTTTGTCACTGAACTATATTATATGGTGTGTCTTGTTGCCGAACAGAATGAAGTTGCGGGAGAAACGAACTTCTTTTAAAATTATTTGATTTCTGAAACATCTCAACGGCTTTTCCGTTGTTCCGACCGTATAGGTCAGGGACAGTTCACTGTGGATAGTGGCTGCATCAGAAGTTTCACACTGGTTTTCTAACACGTTGACGTTTTGTAACGACAAGGCACCAGCGACATGATTTTCCTTCCTTGTAGAAAATCTTAGCATTGAACTTATCAACACAAGCTTTCCAGCGATTAATTTTTGCGTTGACGTTCTTTTCTAAGACAACAACTGCCAAGGGTTGATGGTCAGTGTAAATGTTTATATTTTTCTTCAATGACGAAGCTTTGCTAAGGCCCAAACGATTGCTAACAGTTCTATCTTATTGGTTGCGTTTTTCGTTTCACTGTCCTTCAATGTTCCAGATATCATGGTAACAGGGAGATTATTTTGAAAAAGTCGGTCGTTAGATCGAGCGGATATGTTTCGAATGTATGACGTTGGAGTTCATTGAATTCTATGAGAATTCGTTTAGATCGGTGTTTACAAACTAGCCCGTTTTTTACCTTGAGGATACTAATGCTTTGCAATGGAAGCGAAGTCGAAGAATTCAACGCTAGTCTAAAAAAACTTCGACTTTTCTTGAGCCACTCTCATATTTGCAACGATTTGGCATTTTAAGACCCGATTTGCTCGCGCAGAACGACATCAATAGCCCTCCTTCGTTTTTAAGTCCAAATGAAAGTCGACAGTACTCATACTTCCCTCCGTTAACGGAAAATGTGGTCTTCTCTCTATCGCATTCTGCTAGCAGATGATGAAGCCGAATTTTAATCCAGCGTTGTGAAACATCTTTCTAAAATAATAGTAATATCTGGCGTCGGATACTACTCTTTAATAGTCTTTGCTTTTAGTTTACGAAAGTCTATAACCATCCGCTTTTTGTTATTACCCAGCTCACCCTTTCGCTTTTTGTCGACCACCCATATTGGATTATTATAGGCGGATCGTAACTCTCTGATATTGCCGTTCGTTGGAAAGTCTTCTATTTCAGGAGTTTCGAAGTCGGCTACTCCCAGGGATATAGCTATCAGTATGAATATTAACTTTGGTAAAGCGTACATTTTTGCGTCTTCGGTATTGTATCTTTTCTGATACATTTCCAAATTTGATTTCAATGATTTTTAAGCTGATATAGGCGTCTATCTGCGTTAGCAGATCTAGCTAGAGAGTTTACCAAGAAAAATGGGCTGCTTATGCTAAATACTTTTAGCAAGCATTTGTGTGATATTATTTGATCCAGAAATGCAATGGAATCTACGGAGACTAAGTTTTTATCATGTTTGGACCCACTCGCAAAGATTAGGGATTTCAAGGTTACTCCCGCTATGTTAGTGTAAAAGAGTCTGCACAGGGCAAAGTAATAATAAGGCAACCAAATAAGAACTGAGAACACACGACGAACAATGTGAACACGACGAACGTTCATTTTAGAGTAAGGAGTAATTACAAAAGGTTCATAGAATAGGAACAAATGTGAACTGGTTCATAAATCTTAGTGATGGCATAATTCATAATTGAACTTGAACTTTAACACGCTACATTTCGCTGTACGAACAGCAGCAGGGACTCTCCACTGAAAAATTAATATCATCACTTCTTGAGCAACATGGTTTACCCTTTGCCTCCTTTGCCCGGAGACCCGCTCCGAAGTATTTGCTCTTTTTCGTGCCCGCACATTTAAGTTCTGCATCCCCGAACATTGTTTTTGCTGATGGATAGCCCACTGCCTGAACCTTGAAACGGAAACGTCTACATCCATTAGCACCGAAGCTTCTGTTTCACGTTTTTTGTGTCTTTAAAATTGCTCGGCTTGGCGCTGATCGCCGTGTTGGATATTGAAGGAACGGCGCTTACCTTGTCCGTAGTGGACCCTGTTCTTTTGTTCATACTGTTTAGACTGCTGTTGGTTCCTACAACGCTGCTCAGATTTATTAGCCCTATCCTCAAGGCTTCTGGCATAATTCCCTGCGAAGTGGTATATGTCATGGATTGCTTCGATTTTCTGGGCTAATACCAAGGCGGACGGCAAACAGCACATCTGTCAGGTTTTTCCTAAGCCCGGATGTGAATACCCGAAGGGCTTCCCCTCTGAATTTCTCACACTTACCATTCGCTTAAACAGAGTCGCATGACACAATTTTTTTTGTTTAGATTTTGAAGACTGACAATTCCATTTGAGATGCCATTTTTTTTTTAAAGTTTTTTTTTTGTTTTTTTTTTAATCTGATCTATGTTTACGAAGCCGGTTTTTTTTTCTAATTCTAAATTGAACATTTTACTTACACGTTTTTTCTTAGAACTGCAAGTCTCTTTTCAGTTGGTCTTCTCGGCACATTAGTTGATCTGCCGTCGCACTTATCTTGGTTTCGCCTTCGCTGCCCGAAGAGCTCCTGCAACTTCGGTGTCAAGTTTATGAGAGCGCTTCACTTGTTGTCGCACTCTAGTGGTTTTTCTTTTTTGTTATTATTTAACGTAGCTTTACATTTTTCACTTCACTTTTTTTATGTTTAGCCCAGTTATAAGTCCCATAACTGGGCTAAACATAAAAAAAAAGTGAAGTGAAAAGACCGAACTGGATTTTCTGCAAACCAACCACGAAATCATAAATAACACTGGCTCACGTCAAACGCACACCAATAGCAAAGTTTTTTGTTTTGCGAGGAAAGAAATGCAACCGAAATTTGGGAAAAATTTATATTAATTGTGCCCATTGTTGCTTATGCAGATACATACACACACTAACATTTAAACGATCTATAGACATTATAGAGAGAATTGAGAGCACTGAGCCAAAGCCGCTTCCTGAAGTGGGAGAGAAATAAAAACAAAGATGCCGTTCTATCACACAAAGCATATGGCTTTCTTACATTCTTGTTCTCTGAGCAAGCGAGCGAGTCTTGGACCCGAACAAAAACGTCAGAACTGAAGGAAATCAATGGCTACCAACATTTGTACTAGCTGTCCCATCTGGATGTTTTATGGTGAGTGGTACAATCATTACTAATAAATATTACATTTCAGAAATATTTCCAACTAGCTTAGTTTTCACCCGTGGAAAATTTAATTTGCCCGTACTGTCTTGACTGCAACTTCTATTTCAAAATATATATATGGTCCATCGTATAAAGAATTTGGTTGGAATCAACGGTTTCCGCCCATGCAAGTCTTGTGGGTAAAATCTTGAAGCCGAAAAACAAACTTTCGTTCATTAAACCTTTGACCTGCATTATCCATCCGAGAGCGGTTAATACCGCGAAAAGCGAATCATATAAATTGTAACAAAGATCTCTGAAAATGAGCATAAAGCCGATCCGATGGTAAGCAAAAAAGTCGCATGCCACAGTTTCCGCTAAATTTTCACAGTTGCGTAGGATGTCCAAAATTGCTGATATACCTATTCATTTAGTTTTTATGTAGTGTTTTCAAATTAAGACGACCAGACGAACCCTAAAATTGTGCCTTATAAGTATCCAGCCGTATTTATCTTCCCAAGGGGGATTTTGAGAAAATTGTGATACACGTATCAAATTAATTTTTACAAAGGCACCAAATCTGTGCCATTCATTTCCACTGAGGGATGAAATTACCAAAAAGTGTGAGATACCCCTCAAACAATTTTAAGCTAAGATCTTTGAAAATGAGTTTGTGGCCGATCGGCTGGTAAGCAAAAAAGTTTTATGCGTTTTTCGGGAAATTGCCACACTTGCGGGTGGAATTCCCAAACCCCTTCTTAGCATGCACATTTCATTACATAAGGTAAATACTTTGTGCTTTCGTGATTTACTTGTCAAATTTTGTGCCTCTACCTCTATGTGCTCAAAACGGGATTTCGATATCGATTTAATCAATTGCTTGGAAACGAGGAAGTTTTCGATGATTTGAAGCAAATTTCGTACGGGTGCAAAACGAGAAGCTCCGTTCAATATTATAATCTAGATCGACGCGTTTATACATACGATGGGACGGAAGGACGTACGGACGAACAACCCTAGATCGACTCCCGTTTTGAAAACTTAGCAAGAATTATATATTATTATGGGGACGCAGTAACTTTATTCGGCCTGTTACAGACAGTTGCACAAAAGCATTATACCCCATAAATCTATTTTCAAGGGTTCAGGGTATTAAAATGTTTTCGTAGCAGAACCATCTTTTCGACTAATCGATCATATGACAGATATCCGGCTGGTTATGACATATATGTATGTATACTGTTTGCAACAGAAAGACGGAAAAATGCAAAGATGGACGGAGACGGACATAGCTATATCAACTCAGATGTCAATCCCGATCCGGATCTAGAATATATATAATTTTTTATGGAGTCAGAGATGTCTTCGGGGCTTTGCAAATCTCATGAAAATACCCCATAGAAGGGTATAAAAATATATTAATAAGTACACGTATATCTTTACTTTACACATGCGCTCTACACTTCCCTTCGTTACATAAATAAGCATACATATGATGTAATTGTACTCTTGGTACTTATGCATGTAAAATATATGCATGACAACGCCCCAAATTTAATACGATGTTAGTGCTTAAAAGCTTAAGGTTTGACCACTAACCATAGATAAGTCAAACAGCAAAATAATCGAAACACGAAAAATTGATGATGCGAGTGAACCCCATGGGTGCTTGCGACCATTTTGTTATGCCCAAAGAGAGTAAGACTGCTGAGAGTGGCAGCCGAACGGCGGCCTCGATAGCCGAACGCTCAGTATGAAGCCGCATCTTGCTCAGCGCGCAACGTCGCTGCGGCTGATGCTTTTTCTTAATATATGTATGTTAGTTTTAAATCTTTACAGCCCAAAAATTTACAGCCCAATGAGTGAACGCGAAGGATAATCTGCACATGCATACACACATATGTCTTTGGGCTGCAAGGATTTAAAACTAACATACATATATTAAGAAAAAGCATCACCGCAGCGTCGTTGCGCGCTGAGCAAAATGCGGCTTCATACTGAGCGTTCGGCTTTCGAGGCCGCCGTTCGGCTGCCACTCTCAGCAGTCTTACTCTCTTTGGGCACAACAAAATGGTCGCAAGCACCCGTGGGGTTCAATCGCATCAATTTTTCGTGTTTCGATTATTTTGCTCTTTGACGTATCTATGTATTGTATGGTTAGTGCTTTGACGCTAGGATAATAAACAAAATTCATCAATAACGTAAATGTTGTGATGTTATTGAGGTGTTTTACATACCTGTCGAATATGTTGCCGATTTTGGTAGATTAACTACGTCTCGTCGAAACGTCGATAGATTCTGTGTAAACCTAAGAATTGTATAAAAAAAATGATTAAAACTTGCGAACTTAATATACCGTGTTAGGCGATATTTCAGCAGCTATAAGTTTTTATTTGAAAACCGCCATGTGTACATAAAGAGGTGTATATTCTATAAGTGTAAGAACTTTCGTGGCCATATGGACGAAGAAACGAACAGAAGAGTGAACATTTCGAAATGTACACTGTTAATTAAAGTGCCGCTCAGTCTTCCACCATCTCTAGCATCGATCAGACATCTTGTCCTCCAGTTAAATGTGTTTTTTATCTATTATGGAATTATTTCGAATCTTATTACTTTTAGTTTGCCTTCCTTTGTGCAACATGATTTCCACCTAAAAAAAACCTCTAAAATCCCTAGTAACTACAAGGATGTCAAATCAGAAAGAAAATTTTTAACCAATTCATAAACTAACCTCAACTTTACTTTAAATTGATAAGTGACCTCTAATTCTTTTTCAGCTCTTATTTACCGCAAAAATTGTGCCTTTATATTTTCTAAAAAATTGTCGTTCATTATAAAAATGAAACACAAACTGGTATTCTAACAATTACCGAAAACTACTAGTAGATAGCAATAATAAATATGGGAATTTAATAAAATATTATATTCCTGTCTATTTACGCAATATATACATGAAAGTGATCATCTCGAAGGTTACGTTACTTAAATGCAATCTATCACTGAGAAAACTCTTTAAATATTAATTTTTAGTATTAAATTAAGTCGACA